>CAJQZJ010028836.1:350082-373425 GCA_907164525.1 Lophiomys imhausi | reverse complement strand
TAATAAATAAATAAGTGTTAAATAATAACTTAAAAGTTCGGTTTCATCTCACCTCTGGTGTTAGAGGAAAATCTTCAGGAATTAGATCTTTTATGACAGCTGGTAGGATCAGAGGATCTGGTCATACTACCAGGCCTGCATGACAAGAGCTTATACCTGCTGAGTGTTCTCCCTAGCCCCAGCATATGTAATTTAATAATTTGAACATCTATTCAAAACTATAAGAAAGAAAAAAAGACTATAAAAAGATAAAATACCTTGAAAGACAACACATGGAATTGAAGGGATTTGAAATTATTCAAACAATATAAAACATATCAAGAACAGAGAAATATGAAATCAGTGGGAACAAAAAACAGCAGTTAGAATCATGGGCATAATACCAACCATATCAAATATAGTAAAAATGTAGAAGACTGTCTGGTTGGATACAAGGTATATAAGGAACATCAAAGGAAGATACAATATCAAATAAAAAGCTTCATTTTGAAAAAATATGAAAGAGCATTTTCAAACTAATTGTTTGAGGTTATGACTTGATAACTAAAGCAGGCAGCTACTACAAGAGAGGAAGAAGAGAATAATACAATTCATAAACCTGAATAAATAATTCTACAACAAAATTTTACCCATTGATTTCAGAAATGTTTTCTTGAAATCAACCAGTAGCAGTAGCAGATTAAAGAAAAAAAATTGCATTACTTCTCAGAAAGGCAGAAATGCAATTTGAAAAAAATTCATAAATAAAACGTTAGGCCATGTATACTGGTGTAGTATTGTAATATGAAAACTAGGAGTGCAAAGGCTGTCAGATCAGGAATACAAGGCTCATCTGGGCTAGGGAAATATGTCTTTAAAGGTAAAAACAAACAATATGAAACATTCCTTAATTCTCTCTCTCTCTCTATTTGTTTATTGAGACATGGTTTCACCATGTAACAGTCTTTGTTGTCCTGGAGGCTGCTTTGTAGAATAGGCTAGTCTCAAACTCATAGAAATCTGCCTTCCTCTGCCTCCCAAGTATCTAGATTAAAGGCATGTACATCCAGGCCTGTCTCTTAAATTAAAAAAAAAAAAAATAAATAAAAGATAAACAAAAACAAAACAAAGATTGGAAAATTTTATTCCCTTCTTTGGGCAAAACCTTTCAGCAATGTGATACTACTAAAAAAACAAAAACAAAAACAAAAAACCCTAAGTCAGTGTAGGACATCTTACAAATTTCATCTTTAGTTATTAAGGAATTGATATTTTCTCCTGACCCTAGAGGCATTGCTGCTGTTTCACATGTGCATCAGTAGATGGCAGAGAGGAGAGATGCTATGCTTACATTCAGTGTTCTGACCTATGAATATCTGAATGAATAGTAGCCTAACATTCCCTGTAAAAACAAGCCTAGGGCCACTAGCAGTTTGGTGCCAGGACCAGGACAGGGAGCTAGTCTGTGACTACCACCAGTACAGCACCAGATGGGTTCCCAGGACTGGAAGCAAGTCAGAGACTAGAAGAACACGCCCTGGCACCATGGACCCCAGGCAGATGGCCAATCAGGTGAGAAAGGAACAAGTCTGAGACAACCACCAGACTGGTACCATGGGGCCTAAGATGAACACAAAGCTGGTGCCATGCTGGCCTGGGGTCAGACCATACTGAAAATGACACCTTCTAGGTGCCATAATGTTCCATAAACAAGAGGACATAGTACTCTTGAGAACACCCCTGCGACAAGCCTAGAAACTCAAAGACTCCAGGCAACACTAAGAGGAGCATGTAAGTAGTGGAGAAACAGAAGGATGTAAGCATAATGAGGAGAGGCAGAACTGGAGACTTGAGGGTAGTGAGGGACAATCTGATGTGAGTAGCTGGTGATGACACCTAGTCATCTTGGTCTTTGCTGCCAACAGGGGCCATATCAGGGTCCATGGGCCTGCAGCAACAAGAGGGGTCTGTTGCTACCAAAAGCCATGTGGACATTCCTGGTCTGGGCTGCTACCCAGGGACATGTTGATGTTTGAGGATTATGGAGAACTGGTTCCCCCTTCAGCTAGGCATCATGAAGAGAACTGACCCTACAGGCATGAAAGCAGGAGAAGGGTCCTTTCCCCTAACCAGTTGCAGTACTTGGAACAGCAGGCCCTGCATATTTCAGGAGGTACAAGTGAGCTGGCCCCAAGGATGAGAGCTTGGGAGAGCTGGCCCTACTACTTTGTCTCACTGTGGTGGCATGGACAAGAGTGAGTTATCATCCTCTCCTTTATCCCTCATCAGCCATAGTAGGTGGGAGACCTGACCCTAGGGTCATGAGAACAGGAGAGCTGTTCCTGTCTTTTACCAGCTGGAACACTCAGGAGAGCAGGCTCTGCATATCACCCGAGCAGCAAAGTACAGCTGGCTCTGGATGAGGGAATTGTGGGTGAGCCAGCCCTGAGAGTGTGAGTATGGGAGAGTCAGCCCTATCTTTTGTCTGCTTTGAGATGGTATTGGCAAAGAGAGATTCCCTCCCCTCCTTTTTGCCCTCACCACCAGTAGCAGACAGGAGATCTGATCCCAAATGGGGTCACAAGAGCAGGAGAGCTGTCCCTGCCCCTCACATGCTAGACTACTTAGGAGAGCAGGCCCTGCAATTCACCTAGGTTACACAGTACAACTGGCATTGGATGTGGGTTGCAGGCCCAGAACCAGGACTTTGAATTGGCTCACCCCAACAGTTACCTCATGGGTGAACTGCTGGAGTAGATGAAGAGGTCAGTTCTACAGACCCAAAACTACAGGATCTGTATGACAGTGGGCAACAACAGGATATCTGAGAGGAGTCGCAGTAAGTTTCTAGTATTGACGAATTAGCAGAAGCCAGAGGCCTGTATAGACCAAGGAATCGTTATAAAAGAACATTTGCAAGTGAAAAAAGTGTGAACAAAAGGGAATGTTGTGGGACACACAGACACACATTACAGCTTCCACAATGAGATTTTCTTTCTTTTTTTTTAATGTTGCTAGAGGGTGCAACGGTGGGAGATGGGTATGAGGGAGTTGGGACATTAGTGGGAACAGGGTACATGATGTGAAATCCACAAAAATAAAGAAAAAAACAATAAAAAAATTTTAAAAAAGAATTAATATTTTCCTTAAGTCGTAAGCAACTGTATTAGAATTTCTAACCAGTCAAGAACTAAATAAAATAAAATCTCAGGGAAATGGTGTGTAATAGAAGAGATAAAGCGTTCTTTACTGATGACTTGATTTATATGCAGAAAGTCACAAAGAAACTACAAGAAGTTTTAAGAACTTACAAATGAGTAACATAACAACACACTATGTCAATATGTGAACCTCAACTCTATTTGCTGTAAGGGGAGTTAAACTAATATAAATTAGATTTAGTGAATACCTAGGGATTTATGATACAGTCTCTTAAAGGGGGACATGAAGATAAGCCTGGCACCTGTGGGCATTTGGCATGGCAACATATGGACTAAAAATAAGGTTTATGGCACGGCATTGTTTTCAGCTGTTAATAGCCTTACAAAATGGGAGGAGCCCAGATTAAGATGAAACCAGGTGAAACTAGGAAAGACCCTAATTAAGGACAAAGTGGGTGGAGCCCAAGAGTTCCCACACTAGGATGAGATGCAAGATGGCTTGTATCTCTGGTGGAGCTAATGCATGTGAACTGAAAAGAAGATCTCAAACAGAGCAGAAAAAAGAAAAAAATATGTTCAGCCCTCCCTGAAGCAAAAGAAGTTGGTGATCAGAGAAGGCCTTAGCAAGGCAGCAAAAAGCCGAGGACTAAAACCCTGTGGTAAAGCATTTGCTTTGAGGTGTTCAACCAGTTCAAACAACGGCCTGAATAGAACTGTGGCCAGTCCTGATGACTGCAGCAGAGCAGCTGACCAAGTTGGTTTACAGATAGCTGAGGTTCCAGAGGGAAGAAAGCCTTAAGCCTCATTTAAAGAGAAGCTGCCATAGGGAATGTACTCTAAAGGGCCTATGTCTGAGATATTTCTGAAGAAAGACTGTTGACTAAGTCCCTTAAAGGATTTACTCCTGACTTTGGGGATCTGCCCCAGAAACTGTATCCTTCTAAAAGGTTAAGGTTAATTGTTAGATAATAGGCATTTGTAGTTACTACTAGATTTAGTTGTTCATTAATAAACGTTTATAGTTATAATTAGGGATAGTTGTTAGGTAATAAGTGTTTATATTTGCTATAAGTGATTATAGTTATAATAAATATATTTGATATTAAAAGTTTCATCATGAATTTGTCTACCCTATCAGTGAAAACTTTGAAATAAAGTCAATATTTCACTTGCAGTAAAATAAAACATTACAATCATCACGTGAAACTTTAAAATGTATAAAATGTCTACACTGAAGATTTAAAAAAAAACTAAGAACAGAAAAAAAAGAACACAGTCAGAGATTAGATATTTTAATGTTTTCAAGACATGGAATCTTTCCAGACCCCCTATAGACTTTCTACAATCTCAATGAAAGCACAGTGAAAAATTTTTGATGTGGATTTATAAGGCACTTAAAAAAGCAAAAGAGCTATAAGAACCAAAAATTGCCCACCAAACAAAAATTTTTAATGAAAAAACTAAACAAAACAAAAGATCACATGAGCTGGAGCTGACCTGAATGCCTTTCTCTTTGAGGAGTAGCTTTTGTGGTACCAGAAGGCACTATGCAAGCTTCCAAAGGAACTGCTACCCAGCTAACCAGCTATGACACCTATGAACTATATCAATGACCAGCATGGTTCATGGTATGATAAACCTATAGGCACAGTATCTTAGCTGTAACCACCTTCTATCTAGTTGGACTTTAGACTGGCAGAACAAGAAGTATGCCATGCCTGGTACTGGAAACCTAGCTAATTACTCAGTCCTAGAGTAGTCACAGTTACTGGTGAGAATCCACCACCACTAATCTACTAAATCAACATAATCCCTAACAACAATCTCTAAATATTTGTCCTTATACCCATAGATAAATATAGTCTTCACCCTTCATTGAGGAAACTTCTCTTTGCAACAGAGACCACTAAAGAAAATCACAATCAATATGCAGAGTTGTGGAATCTAGTCTCAATGGTTATATTTATAAAACAATCTCACACCTAAGATTCAGAAAGGATTACAAGAGTGGGACAGAGAGAATGTAAGAACCAGTTGATTATGGACTTTGCTGTGAGTTTGTGTCTCCTTGTAATATAATGATGTGCCTATAAAGTCTTAGCAGCATAACTGTCCAAACATGAGCTGAACAGGGAGGACAAAGGTGAACATGCCAAACTATATAAGTAAAAGCCTATAATGCCTCAACTCTACACAAAGAATTATGTTACCTAGTAAAGTTGGTAACAGGAGAGCTGACCCTCCTCAGAAAAGAGCATATCAACTGATTTTTCAATGTCAAATGTTCAGACATGAAAACAAATATAAAAGTAGGAACTTAACAGGTTATGTTTAGAAATATGTACTAGTATACAAACACAAATATGCATGCAATAACAGTTGATGAAAAAGAAGCGATGGATTTGAAGGAGAATGAGGATCAGTATTATGGGAAAGTTTGGAGGGAGAAAGGAAAGGAAAATTTTGATAATTAAAATATAATCTAAAAGACAAATGAGAACAGTTAAGAAATGAGAAAAAAGAAAAGAAATCTCACTGTGTGCTTTTAAGTTGATATAAAACAACACCAGTGTGTAAGGGTTAGATAAATTAGATTTAGAAAATATATAGGAGTTT
The DNA here is from genome assembly GCA_907164525.1 of Lophiomys imhausi. Lineage (NCBI taxonomy): Eukaryota > Metazoa > Chordata > Mammalia > Rodentia > Muridae > Lophiomys > Lophiomys imhausi. The sequence goes on along the minus strand of CAJQZJ010028836.1, from coordinate 367,669 downwards.
CTGATACTGTCTCTTAATTCGGGGCCTGAAGAGCATTATCAGCATGAAGTCAGCAAAAACAGGAAAGACTTAATAGACTGAAAAACAAGGTTGAAGTCAGGAAAAACAGGAAAGACTCAATAGACTTGAAGAAACAAAGTATCTGGCCTGACATTGTTTTCAGCTGCTAAGTGGGCGGAGCCCAAATTAAGCTGAAACAGAGTTCCTCCTATTTAAGGAGAGTACATGGAGTGAAGAAGAAGAGGCCCCTGATGCTAGAGAGCTCCAAGAGTCCTGCTGAAAAAAGGGCTGGCCATTGATGGCCAGCTCTCTCCCTGAAGCAGAAAGAAGCCGGTGAGCAAAGAAAGCCTGAGCAAGACACCAAAAGGCCAAGGACTGGACCCTGTGACTCAGCTTTTGCCTGGAGGGGTTTGATCTGTCGGATCAGTGGCCTAGGGGAAACTGTGCCTGGCTTTAAGGACTGAGGCAGTGCAGCTGAGTTCCTGATTCAAAAGAAGTAAGTTGGCCTGCAGACGGCTGGGGTCTCCCACAGAGAAGAAAGCATGAAGCCTTATTTAAGGTGAGACTGCAATAACCAACTTACCCTGACGAACCTGCATCTGAGAGATCCAGAAAAAGGACTGCTAAGTGCGTTAAAGAATCTACAACAAAGACTGTGTTCCTGACGACTGAGGACCTGCCCCAGAGACTGTATCATTCTAAAAGGTTATGAAAGTAGTTGTTATAATTGTCAATAGGTTTAGTGGATAGGTTAAAGGGGTTGTAGGAATTTATAGGATTAATAGTTAAGAAATTGTTGGTGTTTGTTATAAGTGAATTTAGTAATAAATAAATAAGTGTTAAATAATAATTTAAAAGATCAGTTACACCAGTGAAAGCAATAGTTTTGGCAATGGATGGACATGTGGTCCAATGGAATAGGTTAGAGTTGTATGGAAATCAGCAGAGATATGGCCAACTCTTTTTTGTTTTCGTGGGCTAGGATATAAAGTGGAAAGAAACATCTTTCAGTAAATGGTGTTAGAGTTGACAGTTCAGATGTAAAATGTTTTAACACATTAAAGAACCCCATAACACTGTCAGGAAAAAAGAATACAGCAAGATCTGTGACTTCAATTTAGAAAAATATTAAGACATCTGGAACATGATCAGGATGCAAGGATGATAAAATAAATTTTATAATTTTTTTTTTTTTGTCTAAAGAAGGACATAGCCAAGGAATGAAATTACAAGTAAAAGACAGGGGAAATATCTGAAAAACATATGTCTGATAAAAAAGTAATACAAGGAACATCTAAAGTACTGAGAAATAGTAATGAAAACCTACAATGAGGAATGAACAGAATATTCATTATTCATTATAGGATATATGCAGTTAGCAAATAAACATATAAATAGGCACCTGTACATCTGTAATCATCAAAGATTTGCTAATCAAAACCACATTGTCATACCATGGCAATCACAATCAAACCAAGTCAAAGCAATAGGTGATAACAACACATTTCATATTAACAAAGGCTGAGGGGGAGTCTATGTAACCAAGACTCTCCCACATTTATTAATGAGAATTCTAATATCCCCTTGGAGAATGTCTTAGCATTTTCTTTAATATATTTAGCACTGTATTTGCAGGGGACCTAGAAATCCATTTCCTCCATAGGATGAATGAAATAAAGTACTCATACTAAACTCATATACTAATATTTACAGCACCTTTTCCAAAGTTACTGAGACTTGGAAATGACCATATTGTTCTTCTACTGTGAGTATATAAACATATTTTAGAGTTTCCTCACAATGGACCCCCAATAATCAATAAAATGTCTAAGCCAGGTATGGTGGCTCATGCCTTTAACCCCACAATTCAACAGGCAGGGGCAAGAATATCTTTCAGAGTTCAAGACCAGTATGACCTCCAGAGCCATTTTCATGACAAATAGAACTATGTAGTGAGACTATCTCAAAAGTGTAAAACAAAATATATAATTAAAAGAAACAATACCCAGGTATCAAATATTGTGTGGTTCCCTTTATGCAATAGTTTGGAAGAGAGGAAACATTAGGACATGGAATAGATCATTTGGTATGTAGTTAATAGTTGGAACTAGTAGTAGAAGGATGTTGAAGTTGTAGTGTTTAAAAACATGATTGTGTGAATTAATGGTATAACAAAAGGAAGCATATGTGTTTAAAATAAAATTAAGTGCCAAAAAATGATCACACACCAAAGTATTACAACACACACAAGAGCTATGTAACTGTATTTTGACTCAGAAAATTAATAGAAAGTTTATGTAGTCAACTCTGTTTTGCTTTCAATATGATCTATAGCCACACATTTGCTCCAACATCTTGAGCAGTTACTGAAAACTCTGTAATCCTTACTTTCTGTTTCTGAACAATGAGGTGATATGCCATTCACATGTCTTTGGGGAGAATTAATGTGCTGAGCACAGTGTTTTTTTTTTAATAATTTATTTTTTAGTTCTTCAAGTTACATCTCAATCACAATCCCCTCCCTACTCCCCCCTCCAGTCCCACCCTTCCACCCTCCTCCCCCTCAACCCCCCATCCACTTCCCTTTCTTTTTTTTAGTTTAAGGTGTTTCTTCCCCCCCGCCCCAACAGCTTTCCCTTTCAGTCCAACAAATGGTTATTTCCCTTATAACTATAAATACAATACAAAACAACAGAAATAAATAGGCCACAATTATGAGAGTTATATGGCTTAGCATACATTCCCAATGTCCAGTCCATATATATTTGGCACTTGACTTTAACATTCTACTATCTAACCATCTCCATGAGTTTAAAGTTCTATATCTAACTCAGCTTTCATATTAGCTTGCCTCACAATTTTAAAAATATCTTCTTAGATCTAGAACACCCTCTTGACTCCTAAACAACTCAAAATTTGACTATGAGACTCTAGCTATCTATTCTTCAACCACCTCAGAGACCTGAGAGGGACAAATATATCTGATTATATAGAAAGTGCAGGGCCACCAGCTTCCAAGACTAAGAAATGACATACCAGTGGCTGCCTGGACAGTTCCCATTTTCTCTCCATACATTACAGCATCAATCTTCAGCAGTTTGGCCCCGTTTCTCTGACAGACATTGATTGTAGAGCAGGAATTATGAAGGACTTACCTACCCTGTTTTGACAGAGCTAGGCTGTCGACTTACCTGCTTCCAAGTTTTGTCCTGTTTGGACAGCATTCAGTCTACAGTTGACGCAAGGGGTTTTTCTTGCCAAGAGAAAGGCTTACCACCAATTCAACCATCTCCCAGTGGAGATTCTTCGATGCTCATCTTCTACTTGGAGTAGAATAGGGGGTGCTGTCAGGAGCTGACATGTCTCGATATCAAAAAATCTTAAGTTAAGAAAACATCTTTGAATGCCATTTCTGCAGATCTCTTGAGGTTTTTGAAGATGCCCTATTTATCTCTTATATTAGGTAAGCAAATGTTGCTGGTCTCTTAGCAACTTGATTTCTGAGTAACTTAGAAAATAACTGTGATAGATTGTCATAGTAACTAACAAAATGACACACTTGCATAATTTTTAGTTTCCATTTCTTAATTATCCTAAACAGTTTATGACTGTTGGTAACCAGAGGCCAAAACTTTACATTTCATTTTTAAGCATTACTAGGTACAATACCTTTAAGAAGCATTACCCTTAATTTTGTATCAATATACAAAGATCAATACCAATGTGGCCAAATGTAATCTTAATTTTGTATCAATATACAAAGATCGATGCCTGTGTAGCCCAATACAATCTTAATTTTGCATCAATATATAAACATTTTCTGACTGTTAACTTGCATTACTAGGATTCCTATTTTTTCTTTAAGTTGGGTAAAACTTGTCAAACCAGTGCCACCCATTATACAAAGTAAAACAAAAATATTCAAGTCCTTTAAGTACAGCTATAGTTTCATAAGTATAAATTAAAAATATTTATAATATTTTTCTAACGTAATGAATCCAAACTACCATTTGAACAGCTAATCAATAAAACTTTAGGGATATATTGGATAATAGAGAATAAAGTTATTCTAATCAGCATGTTCATTTACAGTTACACAATCTCAATGCAGAGTACCTAAATTCAAAATACATAGTAACTACGGGTGAAAGGGGCTGCTATTTTGACAATACATCTCTAAATAGCATCATTCCTGCCATTGAATAACAAATATAAAAAATTCATTGCTTGAGTAAGCAATTGTTAGATAAAGAAAAAAAAAACAATTGTTCTGCTTTTAATTACAATTCTTAAAATACTAATCCAAAATAGTCTCTGATAGTCAAGTGGCTTATGTAGTGTCAGAAGATATAAGTCCCTTGACAGGCATCTCAGGTATAAAATAAGGGATCATAGGAAACTCAAGGAGAAGTACAAGATACAAAACAAAAAAAAAAAATCATCTTTGTCTAACTCACGAGTCACCTATCCTTTTCTCCTACTTGTTAATGTGAAGTTAGGGTTATTAGAACTCTGCTATTTCTAAAACAAATGCTTCAAACTATTGGTTGCTATCTCTCTGTAACTTTCTATGGCAATGCAAGCATAACCAACCCATAAAACACAAATATAGATTTGTGCACATCCCATTGATAAAATGCTTGAAGAACTATGGAGACTTAAGGGGCCCAGACTAGATTTACAGCTTGCTCTTGGAGCAAAAAGAAAGAGAAACAAGAAAGTTAGGCTGAACTCAAAATAAATTTGCATGAAACAGTGACCTGAAGGAGTTCTTGTTGCCTTGATCTCTGGATTTGAATTGGTTTTGAATGCATGAATTTCCCCATTCTCTTTATATATCTACCCTAGCATAGGGATGTGGGTGTATATCTTTCATGGTTTGCGTATATACAGACCATAGGAATCCATTGAATTCCTTTGCTCTAAAGAAGGAAGTAATTTTTTCTATGTTTGAAGTTCCAAGTTCTCCTACTAATACATAATGTAATTAAACAGATTGTGCACTGATTTCTAAAACATATGGGAAACCATCGTTTATTTGGGAGAGGGTGCTGCTGTGGGGAGAATCTGTCAAGCCTTTGTCTACAGCTCAGAAATTCAGAGGCAAATGCCAGGTGACTGAAGAGAAGGTTAGTCATAAAATCACATGTAGTTGACATCAGAAGACATTTAACACAGTAAATGTTGTGCCCTGCAGATGAGTTTGAAAGCCAAAAGGAACGTTTTAAAACAGAGAGAGAAAATATCCTAACAAACTGATGTTCTTCTGGAATGGTGATAAATAGAACTCTCCACTGGGCCTAAAAATCTGAAGTGAGCCTGAGAATCAATGAGTGCTTCCTTTAGTAGCCCTGACTGAGTCCCTGAATTTCCATTAGGTCAACTTGTGTTTGTCCTATCTCGGGGTTCATGGAGGTGAGCAAATGTTGAAGTTAAATTCAATGAGGAGCACTTGCTCCTATGAGAAATAACCCTTTAAACTCCCAAATAACATAAAAAATAGCCTGTATTTTAGCATCTGTGCTTAGCAAAAAATGACAATGAAGTCTTTTAAGGATAGCAGTTTTTATGTGAAAGCTAAATGAATGTGTGGCAGTGTGATGGCTCAGAGAGTAAATGCAATTGCTGGCTAAAACTACAGGCTTAGTCACTGGATCTCACATGTCAGAAGGAGAGAATGCACTCTTTTCTAGCCTTCACACATCTGCCTTGTCATACATGTATGTGCTTGTATCCATACAGGCCCACATTTACAAAAACAATAAATAAACAAACAAACAAACAAATAAATAAATAAACAAACAAACAAACAAATAAATAAATAAAAATGTGAACATTTTTAAATGAACATGAGATGCTGGAATCTATGAAACCCTAAACTGTCATTATATGTTTTCTCAAAGTACTAACAATTCTTGTTAATAATATCAGTAAAATCTTGGTTTTCTCAAGTCAAAATATATATGACACTGATATATACCACTATCCATTAAGTTGCACACAACGTCATAGAAGGTGACATTTAGTACTTTTCAATAAACGTGTAAGATCTAAAAATGTAGACGTGTAAATTTGACTCTAACACACTCATACCCCAACAATGATAGCACAAAGGAAGTTTTAGTGCTAATTTGTTTTTAATTTCTACTCTGTTATAAATAAGCCGTGTTTCACTAATGAACGGTGCATGGCTCTCTTTTGAATACAAGGCTTTCTGAAGGTGTGAGATAATGCCTATTGCTCATTGCCCATCTCACAGGAATTTAAATGACATGTTTTTAAAGCAATAAGACTTCATTCCTTAAGAATCTCTGTACTTGTTCCTGGCTCTCCCCAGGCAACACGTTTCTGGGTTCTTACAAGACTCCCAGCTCTTCAGATTGGCTACCTGCTCTCTCTTTGAAGCATTACCTTCTTCAAGAAACTTCCATAACCAATCTCCCAACCCATATCAATTCTTTTCTTGTTTTCAGTCTTTCTATATAAAATTTATAATTTCTAAAAATAGCATTATATTATGAATCCATAATTTCTGTTACATTGACCTATTGGTTTGTTACTCACACTTTTCCCTCAAATACAAATAGTTTAACAAAAGGAACTTTTTTTTCCCTATTCTTTACTGTGACTACAGGGTCTTGTATACTACTGGGAACATAGTATGAATTCAAAAATACCTTCACATTTTCATCACATATTGATTTCTTTATAGTGCTAAAGTTTAAAAACAAAACCTCATACATGCTAGACATGTGCTCTACCACTCAACTGTAGCATTCATACTTGGCTCTATACTAAATCTCTGTTAAAATAATTGTTGAATCAATACATATTTTATTAAGCAAATAAGACCAATTCAAGTGCTTCTAACCCAAAGAATCATCAACTTTATACTTCAGAGAAAACTCTTATTCACAGTTTTTAAATGTTCCACACACATGCCCTGTGTTTCAGCATACATAGCTGTTTCTCATTAATTAGGGACACTCCACTCCAGAGGAGTGGGATGGAAGGGATAGGGGTTAGAGGATGGGAGGGTGGGACTGGGAGGGGTGGAAAGAGGACACTGTGATGAAGATGTAACCTTAAGTAATAAATAAATATAAAAATTCATTTCCAACCCCCCAAAAAAAAGAATTTTCAAACTTTTGTACCTTCATATATAAAACTTACCTTTTCAGCAGAATGATGCTACCCAATTTGAAATGCTTCCTTGAAAAAGCATTTCCAAATCCTTTCTCATAGAAGTAACAATATCTGAATGTAATTTAGTAATTGTTGAATTTGAGAGAAATTATTTGCTGCACGTGTCATGGGTCTGTGTGACTGTTTACAGTTAGGACTCTATGAAATGGCAGCTGAATATGAGGTACTGAATACAGCTCTACTGAGTAAGACAGTCTGCTTGATAGCTACCAATAAATCACTAATTTTATAATATTTCTTCTCAAGTTCAGTATTTATATTATAAGAATATTTTTATTTTCCAGATGTCTAAGTAAGTACGAATGACAAAATGAGGGGAAAAAATTGGCTACCTAAGTAACTCAATGAAAGTTATGGGTTGACCTTGAGCAAAATTCAAACACTTCAAAGGCACAAAACCAGGCAGCTTTTTTGTTTCCATTCAAAACACACACTTGAGAATGGGCTGAAATACTTTTGTAGACACTTTTCCTTAGGTAAGCTTTTTAATGAAACTTACTCAGTAGAGTTTATGAGTTCTATTTCTAAGAAAGGGTGTGGATCCTCCTTCTGTGCCAATTGTTAAGTATATATTATGCATCTTTTCTGAGACACAGACATGAACTAAACATTGTTTTGTCAGTCTATGGTTCAATGAAATCAACTTCCCAACAAACAAGCTACAGAAGAGAAATGAGTTACAGTGAAAGACATGCAAGTCCATCACAATCAGGAAAAACAAAAAGACTCATTTCATGCTTTTTGGTATGTCTTCTGCTTTATGATGGGTAAAAGTCTGAAACTAACACTTAATAAGCATAATTTTCCATGATGTAGACCGAAAAAGAAAGCCCCACTAAAATCATTTCTGTCTGAAGGAAGAACGAGTAAATTGAAAGTAACATTTTTTAAATGAATTTTGAGGTCAGGCACTACATATTGAGTTAAGATAAAGATGCTCAAAATTATTTTTACTAATATCTTTGAAGGCCGTTTTTTACATATATTCTTACACATCAGCAAAAGTACACTTTTAATATGATTTTGATTGTTTGGTGGTGGACACAATTTTTTTTTAAAGTAAGTTACATGCTCAGGTGTTCTACAAATTAAGTAAAGTGAGCTTCTTAAAATTGTCAAAGCTTACTGCATTTGACAGTGTTACTGTATTATTATCTACTAGCTTTAAAATGAGAATTGAATTGTTGAAATCTAGTGTACCTCTGTGTAAGTGAGCAACAGAAATTGGGTTGTAAGAATGTTAGTGCAAGAGCTCTCCAATTCTGTACTTCAGATAACTACGTCGGAGAACCGGACACTGCCTCTTGGTGTGCTTAGAGAAAGGAGGCCACTCCACTATTGCTAGCCTTGGTCGAGTGGCAGAGAAGGAAATAAAAAGTGTGCATTTTTTGACAGTTCTTTCACTCTGCGGTCTAGCTTCCCTCAAATGCTTTTAGAATTTCCCCTGCCTCTCATCTCTACTGTGGAGAAGAGTTTTCACAGCTCAAAAAGAAGTGGCAAGGGAAAAGTTCTGGGGAGCTTCAGAGAGCCTGTTAGAGGCAGAGGGACATAGTTCTTTGTTGCATGCTCAGCAAGACCCACAGTTACTCTTAGCCAAGGCTTGAGGCAAAGAAGAAGAGACTAGAGAGAAGTTCACTTTGGAATAGAGTCAAGTAGGAAATCAAAGCCATGGATTTCATCACTGGCATGCTACTAAAATTGCCCAAATTCTGAACTGTGACTAGGGTTCATTTCTATTTCAATAGCAAAAGGCAAACTTTTGTGCAAAAAGTGACACTAAGTACATATAAATAAAATAGAATTAACACCAACAACAGATTTGTCTTGTAATATTTGAAAAGTAGCTAGTAATGCTTGCTTTTTATGCTTTTACTATCGTTATTTTTATTTATTTTGGAGAGGTGTGCAAGTTCCTGTATAAAGGCATAGGTACATGTACACCATATGAATGTGCATTTGAAGATCTGAGAACCACTTTCAACTTGGGTTTTCATTTTCTGCTCTGTTTGAGATGATGTCTCCTATTATTTGTTGTTGAATTAATCATTAGCAGGACTGAGAGTTTTGAGGGGTTCTCTTGTAACCCATCTCCCATCTTCCTGGAGAAATAGCAGGATTACAGATGTGCTTGGGTGCTGGGATTATGAGCTTTGGTCCTCATGGCTTCATGGAAAGTGTGTTATATATTATCCGTCTACTTCTTAGTGTGAGGTTATAGTTGAAAACTGGATTAGAATATATATTAATTACCTTCTGATGTATTTAAGTTAAAATAATGAAACAAGCCAGTCAGTGGGATGAGAAAGAATCTTGGTAGGACTTGCCTCCTTTCCTGTTTTGCCTCATTTTTAATACAGTGTGTGTGCAATTTCTTTTAAAACCTGTAAAGGATAAGAAAACTATGATATTCTTTATTTAGTACAGAGAAAGAAGTAAAATAAAGAGACAAAGGCAAAGTAACAGATAAGAAAGAATAGTGGACAAAGTAATGGAAATAGAGAAGGAAGGAGAAATGGCAGAAAAAATAGGAAGAAGTAAAGAACAATGTTCAGGAGGTTTCTCCTTGAAAGAAGAAATACAAGCATTCTTTTCTCTGATTAGTTCATCAAAACAAAAAATTCAAAAACAAGAGATGAAAGGAAATGTTCATGACTCCCAGTTTTAATTTCTATATATTTCTGCGATAACTTTAAACACAAAAATGCACCCAATTATTTAGCTTTACATCTAAATGAGCTTTGTTTTTCCTGAGATTGGGATTCTGGGCTATAAAATATTTTAGAAGTTCTTTTTTCTTTCAAAATAATAGTTGTAGAAAAATTAAGAGATTGAGACTATGTCTATGTAATGAAATGATTCAGATTAAAGTTTTTAGAGTAACCTGAATGTTCTATTTTCCATATAGAGCATTTCCATGTAGGAATTTGCAAGGAAACTGTCATTAACTTTTCTATCACATAATTAAGAGCAGAAAAGTACACAAACCATTTTTTGCTCCTTCCCATGATTTCAGTATTCACATTTAGACTGTTGATTTTTATGCTGTTTGTCCTATTTATCATTTCTTGGACTTTAAATTCTCTGATTAGCAATACAGCTCTCATCTTTTTCTGATAGTATTAAATCCCTTTGCACAAGCAAAAATAACCCAGACAAGGTCTCTTACACATTCTTGCCAAGTTCAAAGATGTGTGGCAACCATTTTCATCAGCAAAAATTTTTACCAAATCATTTAATATCTCTGATTGTGGCTACTTTCTGAACAAATGTACATAAGTAATGATGATGAAGATGATTGTATATCTTCAGACAAAAGATTGTACAAGTCCCTGTGTCTGATGTCTCATCTCTCTCCATCCAAGTTACAGAGAGCCATTAACAAACACTTCCATAAAAGCTGAACTGAAAGACTTATAGTCCATACATATTTTGCAATGATGATGGCGATAGAAGGTTGTGTACATATTGTGCCAGAAATTGTAATTCTTTAGAGAGAGAGGATGGGCAAAGCACAGAAATGTATTTTTCTATTTCTTAAGATGGGTACTATAGTAAAATTAAAAAATCCTTTCATCTGCAAAGCAAGATAAATGATTTCAAATTCTCTTGATTGATCAGGATAAAGTGCATTGATTTCTCTGCAGAATCTTAATATTACCAAATTTTCCTTACTTGTAATAGACAAAGAAATAGTCATGAATTTTAAAAACCTTACACTTTCATCACTAAAAGTTGATGAAAGGCAAATTCACTCAAAGGACATTTGGAATGTGTTAAATAAGACAGAACTTATCCTCACATACACATGGAGGAAAAATATAAAAAAAACCCACTTCTGTCTATATCACTTACCCATATATCTATGGTGATAGGAACAGTGAAATCAAGCCTCCATATCCTTCTGTCCTTGTCAATTGGGTAAGTGATAATTTTTAATAATTATGCTATTATTTACAATATGTCTTCTTTGGAATAGACTTTATAGAAAGAATCTAGTATGTTACGGTAGCTTCACTGAAAACCTTCCAAAATTGAAAACAATAGACAGATTGTCATCATTAGAATGTTATTTTTAAAGCATATAGACATGTTGGAGAGTGTTCACAGTAAAATCAAAAAGAAGGGATTGACTTACAGTGTGCAAAAGATTAAAAGAATATGCATGGCTTATCTGAGCATCAAGTTAGTGAGAACATGATAACTACCTGCAAATGTTCAGAGGATGTGAACACAGAAGGGAGGTGCATTTGGGCAGCCTCAAAATGTAGGCAACAATCCATGAGGCTATTCATCTTTGGATTTCTTTGTAATCCTATTGCCAATGAGAATCTACAGGGCTACAACCTTTAGACAGGAATTTTTTTAAGAAAAGAGATTATAGATTTTGAGAGGGGAAGAGGAGCATATTATTTGGTGACATGTTAAAACTGGATCTCAAAAGAAACAAAATTATATACATAATTGTTAGTTTTGTCTATATTTAATTAAAGAAATAATTGTTTCATATTAGTCGCATGATAGGTATAACTTAGACAGGTTGTAAGAAGTTGAGAGGAAATCAATTCTGATTATTCGTGTATTGTGGATTGCATTACAGTTATTTAAATAACATTATCAATATTACTTAAAGAGAAGGGCAGATTAACAAAAATGAACCACCAAGGAATCACCAAGTCTTTGCCTAAAAAAGGATCCCTTGTGTGGATCACAAAGTCCTCAAGAAGAAAGTTAATGCCATAAAGAATGGTAATTTAAAATAAGTGGGCTTCTATTTTGTATATAATAACATAATTCCATATTACCCAACTTCACCTATGTCAACTGAAAACAAATTAATCTTATGTTACCAAATACATGTATTGATATGACAATCAGCATTTAATTTTTTCAATTTTTGAGACTATATTTAGTTGATTTAAATAGTTTTATTCAAAACATGTAACTCAAAACATGATCACAGTGCAATTACTTACTGACAGTTTTTCCTTAGGCTAAATTGAGTGCAGTAGATAAGAGGTCCGACATTAATAGAGCAGCATGCATATTCTGTAGTTCCCCCAGCGCCCATCCATTGTTTAGTGTAAAAGAGGTAGATTTTTCTTACCTAGAAACTCTGTTAATACTCCAACGTATTTTTCTTTTTTTTTATACTCTCATTCAACAGTTTCTTACTTTCACTTTGTTTGAAAGTTGAATAAATCATTTAGCTTGTACTTCTTGTACCCCTGTTTCTGAAATAGTTTATATGTATGTAGATTCAAATCCTTCTTTGAAAAGACACTTTCAACTAGCAAAGAATAACTAACTTACATTGAGCGTAATTACTTTTAGCCTTAAGTCCTTGGCATGCCATCTACTAGAAAATCCATGCCAGGAAATGCCAGCCACACCTACCTATGAGATGGCCTTAAGAAATACACTCACTTATGTTCCCCTGATGTTTGATCAGTTAAAATAAATCATGGCTGTGTGGTCTCATTTTAATATCAGTGTTCCAAAAAAAAAAAAAAAAAGTATCTTCATTGAAAACCACATCCCACATTTGAGTACTGTAAAAAGGTGCCACTCAATTTTTTTAATCAACAAAAGTGCTCACATATAAGTTCTGACTTAATTTTTAAAAAATGAGCACCACTTATTTATTTAATTACTATTACCCACAAAAATATACATTTAGATATATAGACTACAAAATGTTGTGCAAAAATGCAGTTTTCTTGGTGAATAATGGCCCAATAATTGTTATTTTTCCAAAATCCCATTTTTGTCATATTTTGTTTTAAGCCGCATTACGTTATAATAGTAACATTTTCATACTATCATGAGTTTATTGTATGGATGTTCTTTAAGTAAATACATACAATCAAGAAGAAAATAGCTTACTTTTCTTAAGAATATATAGCATCCTCACCTAAAAATCCCAATTCATAGATGCAAGATTGATCTTTGTCCCTCTTTGTATTTTAAGGTTTCTAAACTCTGTCTTCATGTTACAGTCTATCTGTTTCAACGTTTCAGAAGATGAAAAACTTTAGAAATAAAACAATTCATAACTATGCCTGACTCTGGAAATTCCCCTTTTAAGCATATTTTGTTTTCAAATATGCAAATCACTAGATGGTTTGTAGTCCACTGGTCACTATGTTACATAGGCAAATATTTATCACCTATGCTCATGATATTGATCCAAGTAAGATTTGAAAGGCCACCAAGCTTCGAAACATCAAGTATTGATATCTTTTATCATTATCAAAATAGTTTCTCCTGTGGGGTGGGGAAGTGAGTCAGACATGGTTAACTTCAAATGGAAAACAGTGTGGGCTCTTCAAGTCTTGCAGAGTCTCCCCACCCACAAATTGTTGTGACCCCATCCCCTTTTATTATAACTAATGTAGTCAGTAGAAAATTGAAGCTGAGCTTCCTGGCTAGACCACAAGAGGTCTGTTATACATAAAAACCACAATCTGGCCCATTCCAGGTGCATGTTCCCCTCTGCTGGTATCCTCGAGGAGAAATAATTGAGTTACCACTACCTGTAAGCAAGCAGAGGCAAGCAATAGCATGCCTTTGGATTGAGTATAGAAAGAACAAAATACCTTAAACTGCTTTAAAATGTGGTTGAACTTCTTTAATATTTTAAAGAATTTGCTTGAGAGATGTAACTTTTAAAATCCTTTGTTCCCTCACACATTTTCCCCAACTGGAGACTGAACTGTAAGAACTACTCTGAGAAGAAAATTGTTCTTTATTTTGACAAACCACCGACTATCTGTAGTGAGCATACAATAATGCAAATATGCTTTGGTGTATGTGTGTGAATCATCTTAGCAGACATATTTCAGAAGAAGAGATATAAATGGATAAAAATATATGAAAATTTGTTGAATATTGTTAACCACCAGATTAATACAAAGAAAATAGCAATGATATATTTCAGTCAGCTTAGAACAGTTATTATTAAAAATAAATAAATAGAAATGTAGGCATGGATGTGGGAGAAAAAAAAACTCTTATATACTTTTCAGGATGGAAATTAAAAGAGCCATTATAGAAACACTGTGGAATTCAACATATAACCTTACTGTCTTACTATTGGAACCACAGGCAAAGGAAATGAAATCTAAATTTCTTTAGCATGCTAAAAAATCATCTGCATCCCCATACTGATTTTATTTAAAAATTTTAGCTATGAGTGCATTGCTGCTTTAAAATAGTTTAATTGATATAGAATTGCCTCACTTCTCCTTCCTCTCTTTAGCCATTCTGTGGTTCCCTCTTTTTAGCTCCTCCCACATACCTACTACTAACTACCAAGTTGATAGCCTTTTTTATTGGATTATTACATGTGTGTATGTGTGTGTGTGTGTGTGTGTGCGCGCGCGTGCATGCACATATATGAATCAGGCTCATCGTTGGAAGGAGCTTATTCTCCTGCCAGCAGTCATTAGCTGCCTGTAGTTCTTTATCTAGAGGTGCAAAACCACAAAAATTTCCCCTTTCCATATTAACATGTCCTTTGGTATTGTCATTATTTTAGCCTTGCTTATGCAGTCATTTCTGAGAGGGACTGTTTGACTGCAGACTTCCTGGTATTCTGACTTTTAGTATCTTTCTACCTCCTTTCCTGTGATATTTCTGGAGCCACAGATATAGGAATGGTGATGTAGATAAATCTTTTGGCTTTGAGCTTCACATGGTCTGTTGACATCGGCACTATATTCAGTTGTGGTTTTCTGTGACTGTCTCTTTGATCAAAGAGACTTTGATCAGGGATGAGGGATGGTAGCTGCAACTATCTGTGGGTATAAGGATTGAGTTTAGAATGTTGTAAGGAATTGTGCTGGTCTAGCAAGGTGGCAGCAGTGGGTTCTTTTCTAAGGTCCGTGATTTCACTAGCTCTGAGAGGCTGTCTAGGTTTAAAGTAGCAGGCATGACTTCCCTCCTGTTGAGTCAGACTTACATTCAATTAGACAGCTATTGGTAACCACCAACATATGCCATTTATTGTACCATGATGAATATTTTGTCAAGGTGGTCCTTCTTTTAGTTCATAGGTTCAATATATTATTTCTATGTGGTAGTATATGCACATGAGTACATGTGACTATGAAGGGCAAAGGAGAGTGTCAGATTTCCTGGATCTGGAGGTAAAAGCAGTGTGAGCTGTCTGACACAGATGGAAAAGCAATTTGGATACATTGCAAGAGCAGCAAGTACTCTCAACTGCTGAACCATCTCCACAGTCCCTATGCAGGCAAATATGTATTATGACAATATTCATAATACTTCTGATGTAGAACCAACCTTGGTATCTACCAATAGATGAATGGCCAAAAAAGTGAGACATTAAAAATGTGATCTGCATATATGTGTATACAAATATACACAGTGGAGGGAGACATACGGAATATGTAGACTGAATACCAAAGACATAAATATAATTCCTAGAGTTTCAAAGCACTGAGAGGTAAATTCAATTCAAAATAGTATTCCAGATACTTTATTAAAATATGGAAAGCAGTAGCTTGAAAACTTCAAACTTGAAAATAAATGATGAAAGGAAAATGCTAACTAACTTGATTTAGTCAATGCATATTGCATGAATTAAGGTATTATTCTTAATCAGCACTGTGGTGTATGCCTGTAATCCCAGATTTTGGGGGAGCTGGAAGTACATGAGTTAAAGGACAACCTGAACTACACTGTAAAGGAATCTTAATTCACAGTGTGGCTGCTCTGGCAAGAGATCACATCCAAAGACCTTCTAGTTCTGTGTGATCCAACTAGAACACTGTCATACATTTAATCCCAGGAAACAGAGGCAAGCATGTCTCTGAGTTCAAGGCCAGCCTGGTATAGAGCAAATTTCAGGTTAAAAAAAAAAAAAAAAAAAACTTAGGTCCAGGAATTGTGGTACATGCCTTTAATCCTAGCATTCAGGAGAAAGAGGCATGCAGATCTCTGAGTTCCAGGAAGTTCTGTTCAGTCACTTCAGTTGAGTCAGTGAGTTGAGAGGCAGTTGAAGTCAGAGAGTACCAAACACACACACACACACACACACACACACACACACACACACACACACAGAGAGAGAGAGAGAGAGACAGAGAGACAGAGAGAGAGACAGAGACAGAGAGAGACAGAGGATAATTTTACCAGGAGAGTTTCACAGAGACAGGTTAAGGACAGAACAAACTAGATGCAGGTGAAGACAGAACATATCATAGAATGAAAAGGAGAAAAAGGATTAGAACAGATTGCTGAGGCTAGTTTGAAGCCAAGCAGGGTAATCCAGTGAGAAACAGACAGAAGCCAGATTGAATCAGTCATCTCAGAGAGGAATTTGAGCCAGAACACCTAAGTTTGAGCCAACCAGTCATAGTTCAGAAAGAACAAAGAAAGGGTGAGCATATTCATCAGTAAGTCCCAGAAGCTGAAAACATTCTAGTCCTAGATTAGATTGTAGTGAGGCTAGAACCTTCCAGGACTAGGCCTAGGTTAGCAGACATAGGCAGTAAGCCTCTGAGACAACAATGGCATCAGGTGAATAAAAATTTCCTTTAAAAAGTTTTGTCACAAAGAGACAGATTTAAAAAAAAAATCAGCTATCTTCAGCCTCTTGGCCCAGTATCTCTGACTGACATTAATTTTAAAGCAGAAATTATGAAGGACTTGCTCACCCTGTCTTGGCAGAGCTAGACTGTCGACTTTCCTGCTTCCAAGTTTTGTCCTTTTCAGACAGCATTCTGTCTACAGTTGAAGCAAGGGATTTCTCTTGTCCAGTAACAAGCTTGCCACTAATCTCCAAAAGGAGATTCTTCAATGCTCATCCTCTACTTAGAGTACAATTGGGGGGGGGGGGGAGTGTTGTTAGGAGCTGACATGTCTCAATAGCAGAAAATCTTAAGAAAATGTTTTTGTGTGAGGGAGCTATAACTTTAAAAAATAAATAAATGTTGAAAAAAGGTAAGCTAAACACACACAGACACACACACACAAAAAAAAACATCTTCGAATGCCATATTCTACAGATCTCTTGAGGTTTGTGAAGACCACCTATCTAACTCTGTTTATTTAGATAAGCAAATGTTGCTTGTTTCTTAGCAACATGATTTCTGATTAACTTAGAAAACATCTGTGGTACACTACCCTAGTATCTAACAAAATGACAAGTTTGAATGTCTATAAATTTGCATTTCTTAATTATCCTAAACAGTTTGTGACAGTTGCGATCAAAAGGCCAAAACTTCACATTGCATTTTTTTAATAATTTATTTTTTATTTCTTCAAGTTACATCTCAATCACAATCCCCTCCCTACTCCCCCCTCCAGTCCCACCCTTCCACCCTCCTCCCCCTCAACCCCCCCATCCTCTTCCCTT
>CAJQZJ010028836.1:285784-349982 GCA_907164525.1 Lophiomys imhausi | reverse complement strand
TTTTTTTTTTTTTTTAGGTTAAGGTATTTTTCCCCCAACAGCTCTCCCTTTCAGTCCAAAAAATGGTTCTTTTTCTTATAACTATAAATACAATACAAAACAACAGAAATAAATAGGCCACAATTATAAGAGTTATATGGCTTAGCATACATTCCCAATGTCCAGTCCATATGTATTTGGCACCTGACTTTAACATTCTACTATCTAACCATCTCCATGTGTTTAAAGTTCTATATCTAACTCAGCTTTCATACTAACTTGTCTCATAATTTTAAAAATATCTTCTTAGATCCAGAACACCCTCTTGATTCCTAAACAACTCAAAATTTAACTATGAGACTCTAGCTATCTATTCTTCAACCACCTCAGAGACCTGAGAGGGATAAATATATTTTAATCATTATATAAGTACAATACCTTGAAAAGAGTTAACCTTAATTTTGTATTGTATTAAGAGAAGTTGAGGACTGTCCAGACAGCCAATTGTCTATCATTTCTTAGTTTTGGAAGTTGTTGGCTCTGCACTTACTGTATATTCAGATATATTTATCCTTGTCAAGTGTCTGATGAGGTTGAAGACTAGATACTTATGATCTGACAGTTAAATTTTAAATTGTTTAGGAGTTAAAAGAATGTTCTAGGACTAAGAAGATGTTTTTTAAGTTGGTAATGCAAGTTAGGATGTAAACTGAGTTAGGTATAGAACTTCAAATTCATTGATATAGATAGATAATAGAATATTAATTTCATTGTTTCTAATAGCTGAGTAATATTCCATTGTGTAGATGTACCACAGTTTTTTAATCCATTCTTTGGTTGAGGGACATCTGGGTTGTTTCCAGTTTCTAGCTATTACAAAGAAGGCTGCTATGAATATAGATGAGGAAACTTCCTTGTGATTCGGTGAGGAGTCATGTGGATGTATACCCAGAAGTGGTATGGCTGCCTCTGAGGCAGAGCTATTCCAAGTTTTCTAAGATATCACCAGACTGACCTCCATAGTGCAGGCAATTTGCAGCCAAATGGATGGAACTAGAGAAGCTCATCTTGAGTGAGCTAACCCAGACTCAGAAGGTTGCACATGGCATCTATTCACTTATAGTCAGATTTTAGCTATATAGTACAGGATATCTATACTACAACCAACACACCAAACGGAACGTGGACATAGACTTTTTCTTTTTCTCCCTGTCAATGAGACAGTTTTCCCTATTGGTGCTGCCTTGTAGGCCCCCAGTGTATGAGGAGGCTCTTGGCCCTCATTTAACTGCTGAACTGGAGCCGGGGATTGATATATAGGGACACTACACTCCAGAGGAGTGGGATGGAAGGGTTAGGGGGTAGTGGGTAGGAGGGAGGTACTGGGAGGGGTAGAAAGAGGGCACTATGATGAATATGTAACCTGAAGCAATAAATAAATAAAATTTTAAAAAAAGAATATTAATATCAGCTGCCCAATATGTATGGTCTGGACATTGGAAATGTATGTTATACCTTATAATATTCATAATTGTGGCCTAGTTGTTCTTATTGTTTAATATTGTATTTATTGTTATAAGAAAAAGGTATTTCATTGTACTAAAAGGGGGAGCTGTTTGGGGAAAAAGATATACCTTAAAACAAATAATCAGATAGGAGGATGAGGGGGAAGAGGAAAGGGAGTGGGATTAGAAGGGGGAGGAGGGAGGGGATATGATTGAGATGTAATTTGAAGAAATAAATAAATGTTAAAAAATAATCACATAGACATGCTAATCAAGAATGAAATGAAGGCATGAGTATAGGTCAGTGGGGGAGTGCTTATCTAGCATATAGTATACTACCTATCAAGGCACAAGGCTTGATCATAGCATAATAACAAATTATTGAAAGAAATAAAATAGGATGAAATTAAAAGTTAGAAAATACTTTCAGCTTACTAAATCAGGGTATGGAGTACCCGTTATATGAGAATCGCTCAAAGTGGCACAGATGCATGTTCCCTGTGTTATCAACTTAAGAGCTCATTGGAGTTGGAAAGCACTTATCTATAGAATGATTTTTAATGACTTATTTGGTCTTCAACACCATGTTTTTGGAAATTTTTCAATAGAACTACAAGACAACCAAAAAACTCTCATATCTTCCATTATAATAAAATATATTTCTATCTAAAGCACACCATCTTCAAAGGAAAAAAGTATTTCAAGTTATCTTCCTGTGGTTAAATATGAAATTATTTTGTATTTCAGTTAGTTTTTTATGTTTATTACTTCAGGTTATATCCTCATCACAGTATCCTCTTTCAAACCCTCCAGTCCTGCCCTCCCAACCCTCTTACCCCCATCCCTTCCATCCCACTCCTCCAGAGTGAAGTGTCCTTACATATCAGTCCCCCACAAGAGTTCAGCAGTCATATGAGAGCCAAGAGCCTCCTCATACACTGGGGGCCTACAAGGCAGCACCACTGGGGCAAAGTGTCTCACTGACAGGAAACAAAATCTATATTCCTGTTCCCTTTGGTGCATTGGTTGTAGTATAGTTATCCTGTACTATATGGCTAAAATCCGACTATAAGTGAATAGATGCCATGTGCATCCTTCTGAGTCTGGGTTAGCTCACTCAGGATGAGCTTCTCTAGTTCCATCCACTTGGCTGCAAATTGCATGATTTGGTTGTTTCTTTTGGCTGAGTAGTATTCCATTGTGTAGATGTACCACAGTTTTTTTTTTTTTAATCCATTCCTCAGTTGAGGGACATCTGGGTTGTTTCCACTTTCTAGCTATTACAAATAAGGCTGCTATGAACATAGACGAGGAAACTTCCTTGTAGTTTGGTGAGGAATCATTTGGATGTATACACAGAAATGATTGGCTGGGTCTTGAGGTAGAGCTATTCCAAGTTTCTAAGGTATCACCAGACTGATTTCCATAGTGGTTGTACAAGCTTGCACTCCCACCAGCAATGAAGAAGTGTTCCCATTTCTCCACAACCTCGCCAGCATATGCTGTCATTTGAGTTCTTGATCTTAGCCATTCTGACAGGTGTGAGATAGAATCTCAGAGTTGTCTTGAGTTGCATTTCTCTGATGATTAAGGATATTGAGCATTTCTTCATGTGTCTCTGAGCCATTAGGGATTCCTCTTTTGTGAATTCCCTGTTAAGCTATGTTTCCCATTTTTTTATTGGATTATTTGATTTCTTGGCATTTAATTTCTTGAGTTCTTTGTAAATTTTCGATATTAGCCCTCTGTCAGATGTGGGGTTGGTGAAGATTTTTTCCCAATCTATAGGCTGCCATTTTGTTCGAATGACAGTGTCTTTTGCCCTACAGAAGTATTTCAGTTTCCTGAGGTCCCGTTTATTGATTGTTAGTCTTATGATGATCAGCAGTATATACAGTGATATAGTCTATAATATAATAGAAAGTATTATTACACTTACATGCAGAATCAATCTATATTTGCTTCAAAGAATAAAAACATAATTTAAAAATCAATTTCAGACCAGTTTCTTTTGTGAACATTGATGTAAAAATAATAAAATACTTGAAATCTAAATCTGAGAATACATTAAAAACATCATCCACCAGTGTAGGAGGAACAAGTCCTGCCATTGAGCAGGAACAAGGCCTGCTGCTGAATGGCTGGACTTCCACATGGAATCAGTCTGAGACCTTCCCGGACATGCCCGAGATTGATGAAGCCACAGTGGGTAATGAGATATGAGCCAATGAAGAGAGCCACAACAGCAGCCTGCAGTTTGAGAGCTAATCTGATGCTGGGCAGAGAGTATAAAAGTGGCATCCCCTTCCTGGAATAAATGAGTCTGCTTTGGCCACTCCTGGACTCCCAGAGTCTGTGTTGGTGACTCAGTGCCCCAGGTCTCAGGAAAACACTGTGATCAAGAAGGTTTCACCCCAGGGATGCAGACATGTTTTGATATATAAAATCTACCAGTGTAATCTACCATATAAACAAACAGAAAGAAAAAGCTATATAATCATTTCACTAGATGCTGAAAGAGCCTTTAATGAAATCCAATACAATAAAAGTCTTGGAGATATAAGAGATTCAAGGTGCATACCTAAAAACAATAAAGGCAGTATATAGCAAATCAATAGCCAACATCAAATTAAATGGAGAGAATGTTAAAACACTTTCACTAAAATCAGGGACAAGGTTGCCCACTCTCTTTTTATCTATTCAAAGGAAGAATTGAAAGTATCACTGTTTGCTGATACAATAGTACACATAAGTGACCCCCAAAATTCTACCGAGAACTCCTACAGCTGATAAACACCTTCAGCAAAATGTCTGGATACAAAAACAAAAAACAAAAACAAAAACAAAAAACCTTTAAACAATCGATACTCATCCTTCATACAAACAATAAATGGGCTAAAAAAGAAATTAGAGAAGCAACACTCTACACAATATCTGGAAATAATATAAAATATCTGGGGGTAAATCTGACCAAGCAAATGAAAGAACTGTATGATGAGAATTTCAAGTCTCTGGAGAAAGAATTTAAGAAGATATCACAATATGGACAGATATCCCATGTTCATGGATCAGTAGGATTAACACAAAAAAAATGGCAATCTTTCCAAAAGCAATCTACAGATTCAATGAAGTTCCCATGAAAATACAATGCAATCCTTTACCCATCTTGAAAGAGCAATTCTCAACTTCATATGGAAAAATAAAAAAACCCAGAGTAGACAAAATAATCCTTAACAATAAAAGAACTTTTGGAGGTATCACCATCCCTGATTTCAAACTGTACTACAGAGCAATAGTAATCAAATCTGCATGGTATTGATATGAAAACAGAAAGACTGATCAATGAAATTGAATCAAATGCCCACAAATGAACCTAAAACCTATAGCCATTTGATTTTTGACAAAGAAGCCAAAACCATACATTGAAAAATAGAAAGCATCTTCCACAAATGGTGCTAGTCTAACTGGATGTCTACATGTATAAAAATCCAAATAGACCCATATTTACCACACTGCACAAAACTCAAGTCCAAGTGGATTAAAGACCTCAACATAAAACTCCTACATCGCTGATGGGAGTGCAAACTTGTACATTCATTTTGGAAATCAGTGTGACACTTTCATGGAAAATCGGGAATGGTTCTACCTCAAGACTCAGCTATACCACTCCTGGGTAAATACCCAAAAGATGCTCCCCCATACCACAAGGACATTTGCTCAACTATGTTCATAGCAGCTTTATTCATAATAACCAATAACTGGAAACAACCTAGTTGTTCCTCAACCAAGAATGGATAAAGAAAATGTACATTACCCAATGGTATACTAGTCAGCTATTAAAAGCAAGGACATCATGAAATTTGCAGGCAAATGGATGAAACTAGAAAATATTTTCCCTAGCTAACCCACACCCAGAAATACACACATGTTATGTACTCACTTATAAGTGGATAGTAGTCATATAGTACAGGATAACCATGCTACAATCCACAGACCCAAAGAAACTAAGTAACAATGAGGTCCCAAGGGATGATGCTAGAATCTCACTCAGAAGGGGAAATATAGTAGACATCAGAAGTAGATGGAAAGAGGGAACTGGGTGGGAGAGGGGGTAGAGAGGGTAACAAGGTATGGGAAATCAAGTGCAGGGAGTTGGGAGAAGTCTGGGAGAGAGAACAGAAATCAGTGGGGGTGCATCTCTGGAACAGCAGAAGCTCCTGGGGGGTCTATGGAGGTGACCCTTGCTGGTACTCCTAGCAGTGACAGATATGGAGACTAAAGTGGACACCTCCTGTAGCCAGATTTGAGATCCAGTTGAGGGAGGAGGATGTCAACCCACCCACAGAAACTTTGACACAAAATTGCTGCCTACAAGAAGTGCAGAGATAATGATGGAGCAGAGATTGAGAGAATAGCTAATTAATGACTGTACCAACTTGAGGCTCACTAAATGGGAGAGTGCCAACTCCTGACACTATTAATGATACTCTACTATGCTTACAGACAGCAGCCTCGCCTAGATGTCTTCTGAGAGGCCTGATCCAGCAGCTTATGGAAACAGATGTAGAGACCCGCAGCCAAATAGTAGGCCGAGGTAGGGGAGTAAAAAGATTTGATGTACTCTGTCCAACCCAAGCTGAACATTGGGCAGTAGGAACTAAGTAGAGATTTCAGAGACTCGTGTGTACATTCTGGTGGAAGAGGAATTACAAGATGGAGATTAACTGACTTGCCTACTCTCAAATAAATTTCTGAGACCTTGTCTCAGAGAAGTTTGACTGTATAGTGAAAAAATAGCATTCAGGGTAAAAACATATGTTTAGAATCTAACAGTGGTAAGCTCTGGATTCAAAAACATTTTAACATATGTTGTTTGTTTCATCTTGGATTTATATTGATCCGACTAAAAAAATCAGCACATTCCTCCTGATCATAAGTAAAATTGTCACTCAACAGATTAGTGAGATTTATTCAAACCTAGTGATCGCTTAATTCAGATACTAAATATCATCCTCAAACCTGTAACTGTGAGGCACAAGATCAAACAGTAACATGCAGTTAAACAAATGTCCATAAATCTTCTCATGCTTTCTCCTTTAGCTCTTTCATTGGGGAAAAACCTGAATAATTTAGACAACACATCCCCTATTGTTTTCATTGTATATTCATCTCATTCTACTACTATCGATATAATAAACAGAACTTCGCTGCCTTTTTTGTCTTCTGTTAAGGACGAATAATAAATAGTTTGTGCCATAACTACTCCTTACCAATATTGAAACTTAAGTATCAACAGAGGTAGATGACTATATTACAAAAAGTCTTTATTGACAAAAACAGCTAGTACATAACATTTGACCTATGAACCATAGTTTAACATACACTGATGTAAAATAATTTGACAAATAAAAAATCTGAGAGTTATCCCAATGTATATGTAAAATATGTACATGAAATTTCATTAGATAATACCCCCAAAACATGCAGTTAAAAAACTATGTGGGTATATGATTATCCAATAAATACATAACACAATCCCTTATAATAAGCAGAAACACTATAATATGTTAGATAATATTACCTTTATACTTCATGTCTGATTGAAGATGTTCATATTTTTATAATACTTATTAAAATTCTTAAGTATATTTTTGGTATATAAATTATATAACTGGTTCTTCTATCTAGTTATACAAAGAAATGAGAATTTTTCACTTTTTCTTATTTTTGTGGGGATTAGAGATGAGATGAGATTAGATTAGATTAGATCATTAGAAAATGATCTCAATGTCTTATGTATGTTATCCAATTGCTTTACCCATGAGACATCTATCTACCCACTGTATTGTAGTTTAAATTGAATCTGTTATCAGTAACTACTATAAACTATTGTGAATGAAACTAAAATTGGTTCAGCCAGTGTCAGACAATTGAATACATATTTAGACAATATCATCTACCTTATTTGTCAGCTGTGGAAGTGATATCTTATTTGTCAGCTATGGAAGTGATATCTTAGTTGTCAGCTATGGAGGTGATATCTTAGTTGTCAACTATGGAGGTGATATCTTAGTTGTCTCACTGGTGTCGCATAAATACCAAACTTTAATCTAACAGCAAGATCCTTAGCACTTGTTTCTTTTGCTAAAAACCTTATTACTGAAAGATCAATAAGTAATTTAATAAGAATGTTTATCAGCCAACTATTTACCTTGAAATCTGAGTGAGATAGATACCTTTCTGAAACAGTGTTTAGCAAAGATGAGAAGCTCAGCATACCATTTTTCATCTTTATGTCATCATATTTGTAATTCTTCTGTATGCTACAATTAAAAAATTGGAACACCAAAATAGGGTGTCTATTTAATCTGTTTTATTTTTAAAATCTGTAACTTACAAGTGTATGGAACAACTATTTTCAGAATTTGAAGCATAAGTAGCATGGGACACTGAAGGAAACAAATGAAAATAATCCTAAAATTCTGCTTTGTAGTACATTGCAGGCTTTGTAGCAAGGAAGGTGGATTTTATTCAGAAATCAAAGGCTCAAGTGAGTTTTGAAATCCGGAATTTGTAGAGACAAAAAGTCTGGGGCAGCATCTCGTTGAACAGCATGATTCTGTGTAGAAATGCATGGTTTTTGAAAAATTGACATAAACCTCCAGACCACATGAATGGAAGAAATGTATATGACGGGTAGAAGGGGATTGCTTTTAGCCGTTAGTAGAAATCATGGCAGCACTAGCCATCACAATTAAAATGTCCTAGTAGTAAAGGCTACAAGGAACCTGCACAAGCATACTCTGAAATATCCCTTAATATATCTAATCATACTTAATATATTTAATCACATAACTATTTACTGCAACGAAACATCAAAAATTTAAATTAATTCTTTATTAAATAAAAATTTGAATTGTGTCCTCAATAATAGCATGGGTGGCAATGAGAGAAGAATTCGTGACTGTGCGATAATTGTAGAAGTTCAACAGTAGGAGGAAAATTTTAAGAATGATATAAACAGTTGTATGTGTTAGTGGAAAATAAAACAGTGTATAATTAGAATCAAAAAAGAGAAAGTTTAGAACAGAATAAAATAATTTATAATGGTTCCAAACTTTCTGCACTAGAGTCAGACATCAATTCATACTATGAGAAACTCAATAGAACGAAATAAAGACAAGAACTTCTATGCACATTGTACTCAAACAGATAAGAAAGAGCAAAAGGTAAGCTTCTTGAAAATACCTAAGGAACAGCCACACATGTATCCAAGCTTACTCCACTCAAAAGAGTGAGGATTTTCTGTGAGAATGTGCAAACCAGAACCAGTATAATGTATTGGAAGAACGACAAAAACTGAAATCAACTTAGAAATGCATACCTCTTAAAATAGTCAATGTTCACCAAGGGAAAAAAAACATCAACACATTTTCAGATAATAGACAACAAATAGAACAGACAAGTCTGTTGATGAGAGGGCAGGAAGTCATTGTCACACAGTTGTCTGTCCCTAACCTAAGATAACTCTGGAATGCAGTTCTCTACAGTGACCAGTTCCTTGATGATTGTTTTTGATTCATGGGAGCTTCTTCTTTAACACATGGCACCACCAACATTTCAGTTGTCCTCTGGAAATGTGTCTTTGTACTCTGAGTCATCCCTTCCTCTTGAGAGCAAAGGTGAAAGGGTGTTATTTGATGCTGGATACTATTTAGTGTGTGTGGTTAAACGCCAGAAGGCTTTTGTCATGATTGTCTCTCTTTTTTTTTTAAATTCAAAGTGACTTTGATTTTTTTTCTATATAATATCTTCAACTATTGTGGGATTCTTATGGATTTTGTAGTGGTTTATTCATTTCTTTTTGACAAAAAAGCACATATATGAGAGCTACTACCTGTGACATAAAACCCCAAGGTGAAGATTTCCATAAAAGCTCTATAGTGAAGAACATCCCACTAAAGGATGAACACTTCAAAACTAGAAAATGTACATGATTATATCAAGGATAATAAAGGAATGTCAAATGATCAACAAAAGCTGCTCTTTATTGGCATGCCTCTAGAGGATTCATATATTTGCCTGATTACAAGATTCAAAAGTGGCCACCCCTCATTGAGACTTGATGAAGATGGTTTTAGGAAAATGAAGAATATTTATAGCATTCCTAGGAAGAATCACCATAGGAGAAAGGTTGTGTTAACATTATTAAAATATTATAAGGTGTCTGAGAATGAAAAAGTCAGTTCCCTTTGTGGAGAGCATTCTTTTTTTGTTTTTAAAAATATTTTTAAAATTTATTTTTATTTCCATGTGTATTGACATTTTTCTTGCATGTATGTCTATGTGAGGGTGTTACAGGATCCTCTGAAACTGGAGTTACAGACAACTGTGAGCTGCCCTGTGGGTGCTGGGGATTGAACCCGGGTCCTCTGGAAGAGCAGCCAGTGCTCTTAACCACTGAGCAATCTCTCCAGCCAAATAGGCAGTTATTTTTTTTCCTTTATTTTTTATTTCTTCAAGTTACATATCAATCGCAGTCCCCTCCCTATTCCCCCCTCCAGTCCCACCCTCCAACCCTCAACCCCCCATCTCTTCCCTTTTTTTTTTCTTTTAAGTTTAAGGTATATCTTATTTCCCCCTACAGTTTCCCCTTTCAGTCCAACAAATGGCTCTTTCTCTTATAATAACAAATACAATACAGTACAACAGAGGTAATTAGGCCACAGTTACGAGCATTCTTAAGGGAAAATGGTACTGAATTTATATAACCAACCATTTTAGCAAACATTACTGTGGCACAGGCATTTCCTTGGCAAATAAAAAAATAAATAATTGTCCAAATGTTATTAAAATATGTGACCCATAAATTTGCATCTACATATTTAAATAGACTCTGTTAAAATTTAAAAGTTTTAAAATTTACAGAAGGGCATCTAGTTGTACCCTGTAGATTATTAAGGGACTTTTTAAACTTTTTGAAAGAGTTTATAAACACATCCTTAAATTTTTTTCTGAATTATAGCCCAACTTTGTACTGCTTTATTTTTGAGATTATCTTTGCATTGATTTACTTTGTACTTCAAGGGGATATCAGTTAGAAGCAGTTTTGTTTTTCAACACAACAGGGAATTCTGTGTGTTTTAATGTTTTCTCCAAGTTCTGCTTTAAAACTCAAAGGTCCTTTATATTACCACTTTGTCCACCCTTTGACCTAGATGGTTAAAATGAATCTTTTGGTATATTCAGCATTTTGCCTGAAAATCTTCTTAGTGAGTCTATGGTTGAGTGAATATGTATATCTCCACACCCCTTTGTGAAACATTCTGCTACTACATAGAAAACCTTATCTTTTCTATAGAGTCCAATAATGATTCCATTGTCTGTGTCCTTCAAAATTCCAAACCTATCACACAGAATCAATTACATCAACGTTTGCTCTTTTTGCATATTGCTTAGGCTTCAAACTAGCTCCCATGATTTATGTAATTATTAAGATAGCTCACCTGTTCAGTAACAGATTCCATTTTGTTAATCTATTTGTTCATTGTACTACTCAAAAGTTATTTGCTCAAAACAGCAAGTCAGTGGTATTTACCGTATTCTTATGAATCACTTGGAGAAGTAGGAGATTCGTTTAGATTCTCCCATGTGTTTCTGAAGGCTTCATGGGACTAAATGTCTATGAAGTGAATTATCCACATGGCTGGAGATTAATACAGATCTGCTGGGGTCTGAAAAACATTAGGCTTTCTCATTGGTACCATGCTTAGGTTCCAAGACATAGGACTCAAACTATCTGACTTATAGAACAATGGAAGACTACATTCATTCCAGCTTGGAAAACATTTTTCATTAATTAATTTTTTTGTTCATTTTATACCCCAATTGCAGTCCCACTCCCTCCTCTCCTCCTAGCCCCAGCCTCTCAACCACTTCCCCCATCACCACCCCTTCCAGGGTACCAACCCATCCTGGTACATCAAGTTACATGAGGACTAAGTGCCTCCTCTTCCACTAAGGCCAGAGAAGATATAGCCCTGTTAGGGCAAAGGGATCTGAAAGCAAATAACAGAGTCCAAGTCAGAGACAGCTACTGCTCCAATTGTTAGATAACCCACTATAAGGCCAAGCAGCCTGTCAGCTTCATATGTGTAGGAGACCTAGGTCCTGTGTTAGAGGAAGGTCTAATACATTGGTTCTGAGAGGTTGGTTTCAATGCTGAGATCTGATTACTGCCCCTTCTGGTGCATTCTCTGATTGGTTAATAAAATTTGTTGATGGCCAATTAACTGTGCAGAAAGAGTATAGGAAGGTGGGACTTCCTGAGACAGAAACAGGAATCTTGGGTTTTACACAAAGGAATCTCTTTCTTCCAGGAGACACAGAAGCAGACAGATGTGTCTGAGAGCTCTGGAAGGTATAACAAACCACATGGATGTTTAGGATTAGGTGGTCTGGGACTAATGTAGGTCAGTTAGTTGAGAGTCTGCCCAGCTAAGGGCTAAGCATTGAAACATTAAAAGGTCTTGGTGTAATTAATTATTGGGAGAAAGGCCACTATGGGTTTCAGGTTGTAGGCCACAAGTCTCATGGCAGACCTTGGAAGCTACCTTTCTAGGCTGCCACCAGCTGTTCCTCTGCTCTGATATAACAGTTTAAAGTTATTAATAAATACCCAGCAGCTGCCACACCAAGCTACTCCACCAGGCCTATAGTTCTCTAAAGCAGTCAGGCCTGCTGATCTTCCACCAGGCCTCTGGCTACTCTGCTGGCCTAATATAAAAACTTATACTTATTAATAAATATATTATTTAACAGTGTTTAGGTGCAGGGGTGAAAGCCAACCTTGGTCCAGGGCTTTATCCCCAGGTCGAGTCAGTCGGCCAATTAAGGCGAACAAGGCCTGCTGGCTTCCCAGCCTGCTAGCTGCTCTGCTAGGCCTACTATTACAGTTTATACTTATTAATAATACAGTTGATAACTAAGTTGAAGTTCAGTCCAGTCCATGCATGCTTTTTGGTTGGTGGTTCAATCTCTCTGAGTCCCCATTGCCCCAGGTTAGTTGGCTCTGTAGGTCTTCTTGTGGTTTGTTTGACCCCTCTACCTCCTTTAATCCTTCCCCTAACTCTTCCACAAGACTTCCTAGTTCTACCTAAAGTTTAGCTGTGGTTGTCTACATCTGCTTCCACTATCTATGTGATGAAGCCTCTCAGACTAGCTTGGGAGTTTTAGAGTTCCATCTCTGTAGAATTACATTAACAAAAACCAGAACCCTAGGTAAAATGATGGAAATATCCCAATATTCCCCTTATACTCTACAATTTTCTACATTCAAAATCAACCCCACATTCGACAGAGGGCTAATATCCAAAATATATAAAGAGTTCAAGAAATTAAACACCATCAAACCAAATAATCCAAACAAAAATTGGGATACAATGCTAAACCGAGAATTCAGAAAAGATAAATCTTTAATGGCCAAGAGGCACTTAAAGAAATGCTCAACACCCTTAGTCATCAGGGAAATAGAACTCAAAATGACTCCGAAATTCCATCTCACACCTGTCAGAATGGCTAAGATCAGAATCTCAAATGACAACACATACTGGTAGGGATGTGGAGAAAGGGGAGCACTCCTCCATTGCTGGTGGGAGTACAAACTTGTACAATCATTTTGAAATTGATCTGGCAGTTTCTTGAAAAACTGGGATTAGTTCAATCTCAAGACCCAGCTATACTACTTCTGGGCAAATACCCAAAAGGTGTTCTTCCATACCACAAAGACACTTGCTCAAACTGTGTTCATAGCAGCTTTATTCAAAATAGCTAGAGTAGAAACAACATAGATGTCCCACAACCAAGGAATGAATTAAATAAAAATCCTGTGGTACATGTATACAATGGAATGCTACTCAGCTATCAGAAACAAGGAAATCATGCAATTTACAACCAAATGGATGGAACTAGAAAACCTCATCCTGAGTGAACTAACTCAGACCCAGAAAGATACACAGGGTATGCAATAACTTTTAAGTGGATATTAGACGTGTAGCCTAGGACAACTATCCCACAACACACAGACTCAAACAGACAGGAACCTAGCATAACTATCCTATGAAAAACTCTATCCAGAAGCTAGTCATGGACCCTTTTGCCTGTTGGTGGAGCACACTGCCTTAGCTGGGCCGCAGTATCAGCCCCCAGTACAAGAGAAAGCTCTTAGCCTTCATGTGACTGATGAACTGAGGGGGGTGAACATGTGAGTGTTCCTCTCACCTGAGGAGAAGGATAGGATGGAAATGGGAAAGAGGGAGGGAGGGTGGTACCTGGAGGGAAAGTAGGAAGGGACTTTGAACTATATGTAACTTGAAAAAAGAAAATAATATTTTTTAAAAATTGAGTTGAAGATTCAATCTGTTTTCTAACTTATTAATTTGGTATCCTCAATAAATTGTTTTATCTGTTTATGATGAGGAACAAAAAAGCAATGGATGTGAAATATTAACACTATAATAGATAAAACCTACAAAAAATTCATATATTCTCTTCATTATTTCCCAGGGATAAACTTGGTTGAACAATAATTCTTATAAGTGGAAAACTTTTCTAAATTTGATTTGTGTATCATTCTCTCAGTTTCTAAAGTAATTCTTTAAACATTTAATTCACAGTTACTGAATATCTAGCAATGATTGGGTGTTCCTCTAGTTTTGAAAGATATAAAAATTGAGTAAGACATAATCCCTGTTCTTACTGAAACAAATGGAATAATATGTTGGCATACATCCAACTGTAGGTCAATATCACTTAATTCTTCATTGAGTTTGTTATCATTTTTAAGATAAAACCTCCAAAGAGATTATTTGAAGAGTAGTGGAAAATAAATTTCTGGCCATGTGTATAGGCAGCCAATGTAGGTCAAATACAGATTAGTTAGTTATAGGTACTGCCATTAGGAGAATCCTAAATTCAAAGAAGGGGACAAGCTTAATGGGCAGGTCTTTAAGGAGCAGAACATTAAATGGAAACATGAGAGGTGACTCAAAGTCTTATCCAATCCTACGTGAGATTATACTATGTGTCATAATATTTGTCTTTGAATCTCACCCAAATTTTGCAGTATGACTCATTTTTTCCAAGTAAGCAACAACAGTAGAGACCTGGATTTCAGAAAGCATTCATAAGCAAAATATACATCCAACACAGCTACCTGTCTTAATATATTAGAAATCTTTGTTTATCGACTGAAGATTGATGCTGTAATGTATGGAGAGAAAATGGGAACTGTCCAGGCAGCCACTGGTATGTCATTTCTTAGTTTTGGAAGCTGTGGGCCCTGCACTTCCTATAAAATCAGATATATTTATCCCTCTCAGGTCTCTGAGGTGGTTGAAGAACAGATAACTAGAGTCTCATAATTAAATTTTGAGTTGTTTAGGAGTCAAGAGAGTGTTATAGACCTAAAAAGATGCTTTTAAAATTGTGTTGCAGGTTAGTATGAATGTTGAGTTAGATATAGAACTTTAAACTCATGGAGATGGTTAGATAGTAGAATGTTAAAGTCAGGTGCCAAATACATATTGACTGGACATTGGGAATGTACACTAAGCCATATAACCCTCATAACTGTGGCCTAATTACCTCTGTTGTTTTGTATTGTTATTATTATTATAAGAGAAAGAGCCATTTGTTGGACTGAAAGGGGAAACTGCAGGGGGAAATAAGATATACATTAAACTTAAAAAAAAGGGAAGAGGATGGGGGGTTGAGGGTGGGAGGGTGGGACTGGAGGGGGGAATAGGGAGGGGACTGCGATTGAGATGCAACTTGAAGAAATAAAAAATTAAAAAAAAAAACAGAAATCTTTGTTTATGAGATTATTTGTCACATCCAGGGGGATACGATAGATTTTGTTATAATGGAATTATATAAATAACAGTGACATATGACAATAAATAAATGTATTAATTGTTTTGTGTTATGGTTTTGGGTGATGTGATAAAATGCTTGAGAGATATAAACATAAGAATGGAAGGATGCTTTGGTAAATTTATCTATAAGTTTCCATACATGATTAGCAAGCCCAATTGTTTCTAGGGCCATGATGAGTCTAACAAATGGAAAAAGGGAATGACAGAGAAAATTTCTCAGCTCATTGCACCTAGGAATCAGGAAAGGAACTGGCAACATGGCTCAGTGGGTAAAGGTGCTTGCTTCCAAGCCTCATATTCTGAGCATTCCAAACCCTGCAATCCACATGGTAGAAGAAGAGGACTACCTCCCCATAAGTTGTTCCCTAGCCTCTATAGACTGGGGAATACCATGGAATTCCCATCTGTAAACATGTACATGTGCATAAGCACACATAAAATAAATGAAATGTAGTTAAGAAATATGTGGTGGCGCACACCTTTAATCCCAGCACTTGGGAGGCAGAGGCAGGCAGATCTCTGTGAGTCCGAGGCCAGCCTGGTCTACAAAGCAAGTCCAGGACAGCCAGGGCTGTTACACAGAGAAACCCTGTCTCAAAAAAACAAAACCAAAAAAAGAAATATTTCTTCATCGTTTATTGGTTTAATCTTGGTGGGATAGATTATTCTAGTATCTAGAGTATGTGTTCAGAATTAATTGTTTGGATGAAACCAGTAGCTGGACAAGTCATAGACCCTAGAGGAGACCTATTGTTGCCATTGTCCTAAACTAACTATATTCAGAGTACCTATTATTTACCCATAGATGAGTGTAGCTCTCATCCCTTGTCAAAAAAAAACCTCCCTATTGTAACAGATGGGAAACTCTTATACAGATCAACAACTGATCAAAATACAGAGAAGAGTAACAGTAATGGGAACTGTCCAGGCAGCCACTGGTAAGTCATTTCTTAGTTTTGGAAGCTGCAGGCACTGCACTTCCTATATAATCAGATATATTTACCCCTCTCAGGTCTCTGAGGTGGTTGAAGAATAGACAGCTAGAGTCTCATAGTTAAATTTTGAGTTGTTTAAGAATCAAGAGGGTGTTCTGGATCTAAGAAGATGTTTTTAAAATTGTGATGCAAGTTAGTATGAAAGCTGTGTTAGATATAGAATTTTAAACTCATGGAGATGGTTAGATAGTAGAATGTTAAAGTCAGGTGCCAAATACATATGGACTGGACATTGGGAATGTATGCTAAGCCATATAACTCTGATAATTGTGGCCTATTTATTTCTGTTGTTTTGTATTGTATTTATTGTTATAAGAGAAAGAACCATTTGTTGGACTGAAAGGGGGAGCTGTTGGAGGGAAAAGATATACCTTAAACCTAAAAAAAAAAAAAAAATGGAAGAGGATGGGGGGTTGAGGGGGAAGAGGGTGGGAGGGTGGGACCGGAGGGGGGAGTAGGGAGGGGATTGTAATTGAGATGTAACTTGAAGAAATAAAAAATAAATTTTAAAAAAGAAAAAAATAAAATTCTCAAATGAAAAAAAGAAGATATCCAGCACCAATTACTATTTTCAATGCAACCTCTGCATCCAATATTCAAGAAAAATTGTGGAAGAAAGAACAAAAGGATTTTAATAGGCAGAGGACCAGAATGAATAACTACTACTAGACAGACCTCTCTAAACATGACAAGGAACTGAGGCTATGAAATCACAGCAATATGATTACCTAAGAAAGATATGCATAATGACAAAACTAGTTGATATGCCACTGTGGATGAGGGAAATTCCACACAATCCCATCTTTAGATGAAGAGGTATAGGTAGTCGATGGTCATGGAGAAAGGGAGAGTCAGCTTTCTTCAGGGATAAGCTCCCATATAGGTTGTTTAAACCCAGGTGGCTGGCTGTCAGTCCTTTATAAATGTACATAAAAGCATTACCAAATGGACTCAGTAGGTACAATTGTCATATTAATTAAATCAGAATTCCTATGCTCTAATTGTCTTTGAAAACATCTTACAGAGACAGCCAAAAGTATGCCTTATTAACATCCTAGGTGAAGCTAATCAAATTGTCAATCAAGATTAATGATCAAATCCATATTAGATAAATGTCTATATATACATACATATGCACACACATATATAATATAGACATTTATCTAATATGTATTTATATCTAATATGGATATATATACATTTTGTGTGTGCAGATATTTTGACTCATTTAGATATGATTGAGTTTCCAGGTAATTCTAATGAATGTCAAAATAGAGAATCCTTGTCTAGTCATATGAATTTAATGGATTATGTTTTAGAGAAGGTAGAATTAGAGAAAATATGTAAATGGATAAGAATGTACTATCTGGATTTTTACAGTAGCTGCGAGCATAAATACACCAACAGTTTTATTGCTTGTTCTAATCCCTTACCATTTATCAATACGGATTCCTCTGCACATCTGGAACTACTTGTGCTTGCTTGAGCGCACCATGCCTTTTTAATGTCTCTTTGATTTTGCAGGTATTTTTCCTATTTTCTGCAATACTTTTTTCCTTTATACTCAGCCTTGAGTTTCACTCAAAATGCATCTCTCTTGAGGAGTGGTCTGAGTTTTGGAACATGTTTTTCTTTTCTTTCTCAGTCTTGTGTTTTCAAATTTTTATAAAACTAAGAAAATGAAGAATATATACAACTTCTGAGATTATTTGGCTCTCAGGTAAGGATATGTAAGAACAATAACAATTTCAAAAAAAAGCTAAGGCTCTTCTCTATAAATGATTAGTATTGCATAACACAGGAAAAAAAAGAATATGGCTGCTGCCCACGGGCATTAGTATACAGGCAAAAGTAATGAGAAAGAGTAGTTGGAAAAATGCTTTTTTTTTCCCCTCAAAGACCTCTATTTCTTAGAATTTTCTGTTTTCTTAGTTTTTTGTTTTTGGTCTATGGGCTGCTTGGTGAGAGGAAGAAGGAAACACTATAATCCAGAAAAAGAAGTGAAAATTTTTTACTGAAGAAAAAATTTTAGGTTGTAAAAAAAACTTAAATTATCTTCTCAAGTTATCTGTACTCTTTATATTTCAGTTGCTGTGACAAAGGATCCTGGATCACAACTGGAAGGTGCATTCATAATGGTGGAAAAGTCAAGGAGTTTGAAGCCTCTGGTTAAATTGTCCATGGTAAGGAAGAAGGAAACCATGCACACTGATGCTCTGTTGGCTTTCCTTTCTTTATTCAGTCTAGGACTCAAGCCCAAGAAAAGGTATTGGTAACTTTTAAGGGACTTCTTCAGACCTCAATTACTATGATCAAGATAATCCCTCACTGACAGGTCCAGGGAATAACACAATGTAGCTAATCTCTCACAGGTATACCCAGAAATTTGTCTCCTAAGTGATTCTAGAGTCCTCAAGTTGATAATCAGTATTAATCATCACAGCACCATTTAGAATTAACTATATCTATTTAGGATAAATTAGAGTGATGCAAAACTGTGTAATCTTTCAAAAGTAGCATCACATGGTTTTATTTTCCTTATCTAGTCTATACTTAATCAATGCTATACGCAGTGTATAAAAATTACAACTTTATTTAGTAAGTCATGAAGTTTCAATTTCTTATAAAATAAAATATAAAATAGTGTTTATCCCACAGTGGTTTTTTTTGAGATTATTAAATGAGGTAATGCCTAGATAAGTTTCCTACCCTTATTTGAGTTCATGTTTGTTGTAAAGCATTACCTGATCCCAATATACTTGAGCTGGTGCTTTTATACCCTATCCTATGAACTGACCATGACTCTCACTGTAATTGGGAATTTGTGTATAAAGGTGGACATGTTGAAACATTCTCAGTGGTTTCCATAAGCAAATGAGACACATTGCTAAGACTGATATCAATCAGTTGAAAAGAACAAACTACTTATTGGCTGTCTTAATTAGCTGTTCTATGACTGTGACAAGATACCATGACCAAGACAAATTGTAAATGAAAGCGTTTAATTGGGGGCTTGCTTATAGTTTTAGAGAATTAGTCCATGATTATCATGGCAGAAAGGAGATGGTCATGATGATGAAGCAGTAACTGAGAGCTTTACTTCCTGATCTTCAGATAGTAAGCAGAAAGAGAGAGAGGGGGGCTGGGGGGTAGGGAGGGAGGGAGAATTAGACAGATACTAATAGAGACATAAAGAGAGAAACTTGGGCCTTTTAAACCTACTTGAAACCTCAAAAGCCATTCCCATGGTACATATCCTCCGACAAGGCAACACCTCCTCTAAAAAGGCCACATTTTCTAATCCTTCCCAAACAGTTCTACTCTCTGATATAAGCATTTACCACGTATTTACACGCTGAACATAAAGCCATAAACAAAAACTCACATATCAGTCGAATACGGCTCATTACTACTTATTTAGCACTAACTGTGCCTGTGACACACAGCTATTTGGTGCAGTGTTTTCTAATCTAGATGATTTTTCTCCTTGTTTATAAGATCCACCTTATCTGTAGAATATGAAACAGGACTGTTCAGATGGCCAGTGCTGTTTCTTTGAAAGGAAATCAAGTGAAGGTTGTTGTATAGTTTCTTTACATTGTTGCAGTCATACTTCAAAGATTTAGATTATGCTTCACACTTTGAAGACTGAGCATCACCAAATAGCTTGTAGGGCTGAGAGTGGATTGTGAATACTGCATCAGATGTCTGGGAGAGGTCCATATTGTTGATTTTGAATTGTTTTCCCTCTGAGGAAAGTTTGAGTTGCCATTCCAACATTCCACAGGGAGGGGTAGGCAACAGGCATCCTTTAGGGTTACCTTCCCGCAGAGGCAACACCACTTGTTCTTTTTTTTTTTTTTTTTTTTTTTTAATGTGGCTAGTAACTCCTTGAGTTGTACCCACAGGGTCATGGTATTTTGGCTTAAACAAATCAACTAAGTGGATAATTCTGGAACAACTCAAGTTGTATATAAAGTTAACAGCTCAGTTTGTGTCATAAAAATAAGTTAACACAGGGAGGAAAATATTAAATATCCCAGATAATGTACACAGTATAAATAAAGGAAGGCAATGTGTTATATAACATCAGGACTGGAATATAGTAAAGGAAGACTGAAGAGAAGTAATTTGGGTTAAATATTTTATTTTCTAAAATAATTTAAAACATTTCCCTGTCATTTTTAGATCATGATAGCCTTCCATCACACTAAAGTTTCTGGTTCTAGTTTATAACTAGCTTACCATTTGTTTGTTTGCCTGCCTACTTGCTTGCTTCTCAGGATAATGTTAAGTATATAACTTGTAATTTATTTCATTTGTTTTTTGAATTCTTAGGTGACTATAACCAATAATATGAAATTCATAATCCTTTGTATATTGTAGGCATATAAATGAGCCAGCATTCTAAATGGGCAATTTGAATGACTGGCACTACTGTTTCCTCATTGATAGTTTATCACAATCACACATCAAATCTACTAAAATGTGCCTAATTTAAACTCCCCTGAATTACATAGCTGCTATTTTTGTGCTCCTTATAAAACAACAAAAGCCATTTAAGGTACTTTTGGAATGAAGTGTAATATAAACACACCCAGGAAATAAAATAATCTACTGAGTATAATACCCACTCTTGATTGGTTCTAATTTATAATTTTTATCCTTCTTTAAAGGTGAAAGTAGAAAATTTAATTCTTCTAAAGTTCATAATGTTACAACTGTTTCTGTGTTTTAATATAATCCTTTTAGAAACAACAGGTGGTGTTACTTCTTACATCTTTCAGTTATTGAGTATCATAGTGCCTACAAAAAAATCTCACTTGAGTATGGAAGTGCTTTGCCAAAGTACGAATAAAGAAAGGAACATTTTTCTAAAAGCATTCCCTATTAAATGTACACGCTTTCTTTATCTCCAGTTCATTTAACGTATTTACTTATTGGCTTCAAATGAAATTAAAAGGCTCAATTAATGATAGAGCATCATGGATACTTATCACACAATCTTCCATCTTGCAATCATACACAGAAGAGACCTGGAGGCCTTGGAAGCATCTGTAGCAAACTCCTCCCATCAGCACAACAGAACTGTGTCACTTCATTTCAGTTGCTTGTATTGCTTCCTTTTCTTTCCTCTTAGAGTCTAAGATTTAGACCATCAAATCTGGAAGGAAAATCTATATTGCTTTTCCCTTGTATCTCTGTCTATGGATTATATTACAGAGTCCACTGAAAACTATCTATTGAAGGACTTTTCAAACACTTCAAGAACAGAAGGATATGAGAAAAGCGAAAGTATTGTCTTATGCACAGTAAAAAAAAAAAAATGTCATTTTGTATAAACCTGCCATTATTGGGACACACCAATGAGGCAAATTGAGCTCTTGCAATAGATCAACGATCACCATTTCAATACAGATATACACCTGTTTTAAATTCTTCCAACAAAATGCCACTTTCTTATAAACTTTTCATCAACCAAGTAAAGTTAGTGACAGAGATAATGGAAATGTTCAAAGACGACAGGAATTGCTTTTTGAGCAACTACAGCCAAAGCATGCTTATGTGTTAGAATATACAGAGGAATCAGGATGAGAATTTTTCACCCCTGAGTGGGTGATCCATCAGTAGAACTGCTGGATGCGCTTTACCAACATCATTGTTATCATCTCTGCATTCCATTATCCTAGTTCTATCTTAAAACCCTGAACTTCCACTCTTGGAAGAAAATGTTATCCAGAAAGTTTATTTTACATATTTAGTCCTTTTAAAAATATGAAGTTTTAACAAACTCTTCCTGAAGAACTCCTGCTCCATATTCATCAAGGCTCCTTGTGGCTAGTTGCTTATTTTTCTTAGTGTGTGTTACCCAACAATTAGTGTTTATCTAGCTAATTCCAAGTTTATTATTTGGCTCATGTTCTCTTGCTCACACCTTTTCTTTTTCATGGTTCTCTTCATTTTTCACTGAAAAGGAGATTTTGTGTGGTAAAATATAGTCTCTCTCTTAGGCTCTTCGGACCAATCAGCAACTTGCCTTGAGTATCCATTCACTATGAGATTCGCAAATCCTTTGATATGAAAACATAACCCTGCAGCATATAAACTGCAAAACATTTTTCCCATGTCTATTCTCTTTCTTCTCCTGGATGGTTGCTTATCTACTAACAGCATACATTGACTACAGTGTATATGTTGCCAAGAGTCTGGATTCCTACTTTAAAATATAGGCCATTTGTCACTAAGGGAAAAATAAAAACAGATCTAATTTTAAACAGTTGTTTCATTTGTTAAGGATACTAATGACTTAATGAGGAGAATGCAGAGTGAAAACAAATGCTTGTATTTGACAACACTCATGTAAACAAGACCGTAATTGCCCATTTGTTCTTATAGATGATCATATTAGTGACATTTGAGCCACCATGGATAATTTGGTATGAAAATGTTCTTTTACTGGAAGTACATGTGAAATATTCTGCTATATCTAATTCTACAAATATCTAATATTTGAGACATTAAACTTTACACTGTTTTGTATTATTGAGAAAAACTCTTATCATTGTAATTACTGACCATTGAAAATCAGTAATAGAAATGGATTATTCATAAAAATCCATTATAAATCTCTTAGATAGTAAAACAGCGCACTTGAGAGAGAAGGGGGGTATGAATATATGAATTAACAGCTAAGTTCTTTTAAATATTATATGTTTGTTTTATAAAGAGTACTGAGTTTATCATAAAATTGATTAAATTTTCAAGAACGCATCTTTGTATAAATTGAGGTAAATCTGTATATCCCTGCACTTAATATTTATCAAGCTGCTCACAGTTGCTCTGTTAGCTTGTGTAGGTTCCAGTAGAATAAAGTGATAAACTCTTTTGCAGATTTTTTTTTTAGGAGTTTCAAAGAATGTGGTTGGAAAGGCAGCTTAATAAATGCCAGAGCCACCAGATCTTTAAATACAACTTCAAAACCATTTCAAGGCATCATGAAATCCCAATAAATCAAACATGAAAGTGCATCACCTAGAAAAATATTATATCTTGGTTAGTTGTATACGACAGTGAAAGACATGAGTGAACAGTAAAAATTTTCTTCTCTTTCTGACATATAAGGGGACAGCAAATAAACAGGAAAAAAGTGCTGCCTGGAGCAACACTGCGAGTAGTAACTTTATGTCTCCCTAATGTCACCCAGGCGTCTGGATTGATCCATCATTTTAAACAGTTTAAAGTGCAAAGGACACCAATCCAAGTAGTTAAGAAATGGCAATGAGTGATTATAAAGGGAGTGTGTGCAAATTTCACTAGTTATGACTTTCTAAGTTCCACCCCTTTATTTGAAAGGTTGGATGAGAAAAAAATGGGAGAAGACCATGACAATAACAACAGGAAGGAACTATAAAATAATCCATAGTACACAGATGGTGCATCCAGACTCTTATAAAAGCTGAATTGGAAAAACAAAACTTTAGAGAATCAGGAAAACATATTAAATTAACATTATCAGTTGTACAGTTTAACACAATAACCTGTACAATGTCTGTGCTAATGAAACCTACAATTTATCGTCAATAAATTTTTCCATAATACATCTCAAATCCTATAGTTTTCTCAATCTTTGCTGTTCCCTCTGGTTCAAGGCCTTATCATCTCTCACAGGAATTATTTGGTTTCTTCCTTCAACACTCTGCGGGCACACTTGTCTCTCCTCACCATCTTCTCCTTCCATTATATCAATGCCAGATTCCTAACTTTCAACAAATTCCCACTGCATCAACTATATAACTCCAAATGCTAGGTTTATCCTGTGAGTACCTACATACCTGGCTTTATATAGCCACTCCACATTTCTTCTTTATCATTTGGTACTATGTGTCTGCTAAGACAGATAGGATTTTCCCCCATTTTGCCAATAGTTATGACCAATGAAGTTACAAGTGACAAAGGGCCTATGAAAGAGAATTTAAAATATTGATGGTAATAATCATAGAAATGATGATAAAAAATGAGCTCATCAAACAATACAACAACAAAAGTGAAAGCTAGGTTACAGGAGGGGCCCAGTTCATGAACTGAAATGATGCCATACCTACCTGGTGGTGCTGTGTTTCTAGATCTCTTCTGCTTTTTTAGTTGTTTCTGTTAATATTTCAATCCAGTGCCTGTATAACTACAGACTGAGAGGGGAAAAAAGGTCTCTTCCTAGGTGATGTCATATATTCTATAGCCTCAGCTGATTTCTGAATCAATAACAGCTCATCGATTATAACTGCTTCCATCCCAGGCAAAATAGTTAAGGAGTTTGGATCACCGATTGGCAAGAAGAAGGTCATGTGATCTACCAATGAGGCAGTACAGTTGATCTCAAAGTGATTGAGAATCTGGATAGGGTTAATAGGGAAAGAATTTTTTTTCTAAATATGACTAAGTGTTGGTCAGGCCAAAAATTCCATTATATAGAGGGAAAATGTTATATGATGGAAAGGAGCTGAGCCAAGTCCTGGATATTAAATGTGGAGTTGGATGATCTCTAGCTGAAGTTTCTCAGGAAATGATGAAAAGACCAAAAAGTATACAAAAGAAAACTGAGAGATACCTAAGAGTTGTGTGGTAGATAATGTGCTGCAAACTTTAGCAAAACATTTTATACAATCTCAAAGACTAGAGTTCTTTTAAAATCTTTCAAAGAAGTTAGCAGCTATATGGATTTTATGAAGCAATGCATTTTCTGTTTGCTAATAAATTCAATGGGAAAGAGGTTTTACTCTAACACCAATTTTTCAGGAGTACATCTATTTTATAAGTAGAGAAATGCCTGTATAAAAACTAATTTGTAGAAGTGTTGGTTATAGAATGTGCCAGATGCTGAGTCTTTC
Organism: Lophiomys imhausi; assembly: GCA_907164525.1. Classification (NCBI taxonomy): domain Eukaryota; kingdom Metazoa; phylum Chordata; class Mammalia; order Rodentia; family Muridae; genus Lophiomys; species Lophiomys imhausi. The sequence goes on along the minus strand of CAJQZJ010028836.1, from coordinate 324,684 downwards.
ATTCTGAGATGTTTGTTTTCACTTTCCTGATTGCTTTATACCAAAATGAATTCTTAAATAACTAAATACATTTAGGCAATGAGAAAATAGAAATTATTTGCAGTGAGATGATAAGGACATATGATTCCTGGGGCTATAGAAATTCAGTGAATGATCCAAGTTCACAAACCACTTATATTTCTTTACTCTGTTAGTTCAGTTAAAAAAAAAATAGCGTCATTAGTGTCAGGGCAAGTCTCTTCTTCAAAGTGGCAATGCCACTGGCCCTGGTCAAGTGTTTGACTTTCTACTTCTTTTGTATGTGGTAGTGATAGGGAAAGTTGTCAAATCATTGATGGGTTGGATGCCTCCTGAAAGTTAACAGCTCTAATCTGGTCACAGATTTATTGCTTCTGAGTTGGTTCTTTATTATTCTTTGCAAAGATACTTGATTAAGACATTTATAATCAAGATTATCTCGGATGCTCTTAAGTCTTCAGAAAAAAATAACTATCCACAAAAAGATCACATGCATCTTAATCAGGCACATCCTATGATGGAATGATGTTCCCCATATAGAGAACTATACTATTGCAAAAGTTATCTAGAATCATTTAATAAAGGACACAGAAGTACAAGGCAATGTATGTGATGGTATGTTTGCTATTCTGGATTTGATATTCCTGAGATAATATATAAGATATCATTAATCATTATCACTTCAAGTGAGTTGAAATGATGGATACTCATATTTCAGCTCAACAACCTGCCAGGCTATTTGAATTTTTTAACCATAACCATGAGAGTTTTTATAATAATAGGATAATTTAAAACAGATCACTGTTATATACAGTGTAATCATAATTATGAAAGTTAAACTCTCAAAAATAATTTTTAGACAAAATGAAAGAAAAATGATCAATTCTATAATTTTCTGAGTTTATGTTCAACAAATTCTCCTCTCCCAAGTATGCTTACTTGACTGTGGAACTCAGTCTCTCATCAGAAAAAGCCATTTCAGATTTCTATTTGGTACACAGTCATTCCTTTTTTTTTCCTTTGTCATTAACAAAAACATGGCCATATATGGAAGACAGTATATCCCCACCTCTTTCTTAAGTGGAGTTAGACTTTTTTCCCAGGTCTCACATTCTCTGGATCTACTGGTCATGGGTGTTGTCCAACAATCATTTTATTACTCCCTACTTTCACTTCCATTCCTCTTCTCTTAAGAGTTTGCCACCCTGTAGCCCTACTGTTGTCATTTCTATTCACTTAGTAACTACGCAGTTTCCTCCGTATCCAAATCACTGAACTTCTAAGCCCTATGGTCACTTTTATCACAATAGGTGACTTACCAGTTACACTATTTAACACACTCATCTGTCTGACCTTTTTAATTGGTGTCTTTCTTACCTTAAATGATCTCTGCCTCCCAGTCAGTTGCCCTGCCCTCTTTGCAATACCATCAAAATCTCTAATTCAAGCATCCAAACATGAGCTTCACTCTGTCCATCATCTTATTTTCTCTATTCTTCATTTTACAACAAATCTTCATCCTATTCTATATTTATAATATATGAACTATATCACTTTCTTTTTCTTTAACTCTCTCACCCTCAGTTATTGTCAATTTGCTAATATCCATTTCATCTAGTCTACATTTTGTGATTCAGTGTATAACATTTTGTTAGGAGTTCTCTTAAGCATCTTTTAACTTTTTCATCATGCCTGGTAAAGAGCAAGTGAGTCTGTTTATAAATTATATAATCCCTATTCTCATTCTTTTATCAGAAAATCAAAATATTGAAGGAAAAAAAATATGGTGATGCTACCAAGTAGGTAACATCACACATCAGTTACCCAGAGTTCTTACTAACTTATTTTCCTTTACTCTTTCTAGTGTTTCCCGTGGGGAGGGGGTTCATTTTGTTCTTCCTTTTAAGAATTCCAGTTGCTGATCTCTGATTTTTACACTTCACATAAGGAAAGAGCTCCAAGAAGACAAGCACTGTCTTATCTTCTCCATTGATGGCATTTTGTATCTCAATTTATATGCTTCACTCTCTCCTCACAAAAATAAAAGGTGTTCTTACCTCTCTCATTAAACAACTTTTTATGTCACCTTCCCAAATAATTTATCCCACAAATTTTTTACCCAAGTTATCTTTTGTCTCTGAATAGGCATTATTTTTATATCTAATTGGTATTCCCACACGCCTCAGTGTTGCAAAATTCGACAACAATAAAAAAAAAATCTTACCCCAATGATCGCCTTAACCCAACCACAAGCTATCTTTTGGTTACTCCTAATATTTCTGTAACAGTCAACTAATGTATTTGTTATTTATGTTTCTCTTCCACTTTCTTTTTTCCTAACATCATGTGGAATTTGTTCTCAGCACTTGTCTGATCTTATCATGGTTTCCAGTGACATGTATTGTAACAAAATGCCTATCCTTTTTTCTCATGTGGTTTTTGAAGAATTTGATGGAGTTGACTCCCTCATTCATTTTTTTGTTCTAGCTTTTCTTATAACCACATCAAGCAGTATTGCCACCTGTCTCACTACCACCCCTTTCTCATTTCTCATTCTTTGCTCATTTCAAATCTTCTATCTTCTCTTTAAATTGTGTCGGGGTTCTGAAATAGGATCTCATCCCTGATCCTTTTCTTCTTTATGGTATTACCTCAGTTATCTTGGTCATGACTTATGGCTTGTTCTCATTATGAACTTTATTTGCAGGTAGATTGTACTGTTTACTGGTTCATCCTCAATATTTAAGCTGATGTCTGACCTAATGTCAATAACCAGGGTTTCTTTGTTCTTGAAAAAAAATATACAAAGTATATTTTAAGGTATACATGTATTCCTTCTACAAATGGTCTTTCTGTGGCTTCTGAGAAATAGATTACTGTGGGAGACAGTATGATTGTAGAGGGACAAAATGGCAGAGGTTGCTACCTCTACTCCTAGAGGTTTGATGATCAGAAAATGATCACCACATTAAGATGACATGGACACTGGACAAAACCTCAGAATCAGTTGGAGAATAGAGAAATAAGAAGCTTTTCAGTAAAATCTGGGTAAGATACCTCATGGGATTATCACTGAGAAGAGTCCAACTATAGTATTTTATACCCAAATTAAAGGTAATTTTTTAAAGGAAATCATCATCTTGAAACAGACATGTATGTAAGACTTCAATGTGAAGTTCATGACTATATAGTCTCACAAGGCTCAGTTTTTGGCACCCACCAGCTATGATAGTCCAAATGATCTAACTGGGTGGGAGAAAAATTATTTCTAAAAACACACAAGTCATATAACACTTCATTATTCAACGATAACATCTCAAGTCATAGTTTTAGTTGTGATTCAGTGATGTTATAGCAACAAGACTGCAGTACATTAGAAAAAATACATTATATTCTTTCTGGACTAAATTTCCATTACAGATATTAGAATTTAATGTATGTAGATAGAAGTTTGGACTCTTGGTTTCTAAATAAGTCAATTATAGGCAACAAGAAGAGAATATACATTGTACAGGACCCCAAATGCTATCAAGGAGACATCATTGTTCCATTCCATCATCCAGCTTCAGACTTGTTTGTCAGGTCTACCACTATGTCCCCTGGCATATTAACCTTTACTAGCTCACAGTTAAACATGAAAAGGAAAACTGGCCTCCATTTTTTAATACAAGAATTCTATGACAATTCTATGCTATTACATGTAAAATAGCAACATGAACCATAAAATGTCAGTCCCTTAACTTCATAACTATGAAGCCCAGTGGGGGGAAAAACTGAACATTTAATAAAGACTATGGTAAAACACCTATACATATAGAAATACAGACACAGTGTTAGTCAATGGCAAGGCTATGGTAAAACATGTATACATATAAAAATATAGAGACAGTGTTAGTCAATTACAAGGATTAATCATATAAATATACCAAGAAGTTATAAATTATTTGAAATCTTAATCAAGTTCTAAATGGGATTAATGAGGATGGGATGGTACCCTTAAATACATCTGGAAGTTTATGCAAAAAGTGAAAAAAATAGTTTTATCTGAACATACAAATAGAAAAAATGGAAGGGTTTGCTCTATAAAAATCACTGCAGAAACCTAAATTTTGTAAAATCAGTTTTGTATTCATGTTGCTTTGTGTCACACAGGGAGCAGAAGTAGGTTTTGGATTCCATGGAGCTAAGGAAAAAGTTGTTTTGTGATCTACCTCGTGTGTACAACTGAATTGCTATGTCCAATGACAGTGTTTACTTGTAGTTATCTGCCACCTCTGGCTTCTACACTATCTCCACCCTATCTTCCACAATAATTCCTGAGTTTTGGGATGAGAGATGCAGTATAAATGTTCACTTTAGAGCTGAACATTCTGCAGTCTCTGATTCTTTGTATCTTGGCCAGTTGTGAGTCTCTATGTTCATTACCATATACTTCAAATAGAAACTCCTCAGTTGATATTAAAAGAAATATTGAACTATGGTCATAAAGATAAATCATTAGGAATTATTTAATAATATGTCCATTTAGCTGCAAAATAATAGTAGGTGCTTCCCTAGGGCCTATGGGCTATGTAGCCACATGTTCTAAGAATAATAGCAGTACCAGATACAGGTTTCATATTGTGGAACAGAGCTTAATCCAAGCAGAAGGTAGTTGGTTACTCCCAGGATGTTTTGCCACAATTGTTATCAGTAGATGTTTCTGACAGGACAGTCATTATTGTACCCCACATTGTTCATAGTAAGATATAATTAATGGTTACTTTTTTTTCCCCTTTGGTATTGTGCCTAGCACATTTCAGCACTATGAAAGCTGGATAACAGGAATGAGATTTCCAGTACCATCTTGTTTTCAGTATGTTCTGTGACTCTAGTGTGTGGTGTCTTCAACCGTAAGGCCTTACATTCATGTTGGAGGGTCACCAAGAACTTTAGAAATAATCTGTAATAGAGGGGGGAGGGCGGCATCTATGGAAACTCACTGGACAACTCCAAAAGAAGTAACCTATTCCTGACTCTGGGCTTTTATTAGTTAGCCCCTTGTGTGTAGTAGGTTTATTGTTGCCCTATTATAGGAAATATGCTATTTTAACTCATGACTATGTATGCGTAATTCTGCAGCAGTAAATTTCCTTATGTTTTTTAAAGGATCCTTAATATTATTTACCTCTCCTCATACTTTCTTCTCTACCACTCAAGTTGCAAATGTAATAGATATAAAAGATTAAACAGAATAGAAGTGATGAGATGGGATGGACTGTTTAGATTGTTCTCCATATATGTGTACAGCAAGAATAAGTGTGTACTCAAAATATATCCACATGTGTATACACACATATCTATGTGTGAGTGTGTGTGTGTGTGTGTGTGTGTGTGTGTGTGTGTGTGAGATTTTTCACCAGCATTAGTAGTTGCTATTCCTTCTCCGAGGCCAATTAGGTATTAGAATACTTGTGTGTGTGAGGCTGCCCTGCCTTACACTTTTATGGGTGCATTTCCCCATAAATTTTGTTTCTATTCTATTTTCTTTACCATATTTTAGTTTAATTTTGTGGAGATGGTCTCTGAGATAGAGTCTTTCTATCCCTGGCTGTGCGGAACACTATGCCAACACTATGTTGACCAGGTTAGCCCTAATTTACAGAGTTCTGCCTCTGCCTTCTAAGTGTTCAGATTAAAAACATGATCCACAATGTCTGGCACACACACACACATTACTGTAATTACTACAGTAATATAATTATTATAATGTGTATACATTATTATAAAAATTTTAAATAAAAATCATATACCAATAATAACCAGACCAAGAGTCTATACTTCTAAATAAACTTAGGTATAGTTAGAAGAATAACTTGAAACAGAAATTGTGGGGGTTTATATTAAATTTAACTCTATTTAAATTTTAGACACCCATTTACCACAAAATATAAAAAATTCATGACAGAGTTATCGCTAGAGAGCAATCAACTTTACACCTTCTTTCATAATCCATGTATGTTTATCACCTTCACACAGTCTTTCATTCAGTAATATTCAATCTCTCTTATTCTCTTCTCTATGTGTTATATTGTAATAAAATATACATTAATGAGGAGGGACATATGGTTCTTTTTTCTGAGATTATTTGATCTCATTTAATATTATACATTCTAAGTGTATCTATTTTCCAGACTCTTTTGGGGTTGCATTTTTATTTAGAGCAGAACAGTATTTTCATTATTGACCAATCTGTCGATGGACAATGAGGTTGATTCTAATTCTTTGATATAGTGAATAAAGCAGAAATAAACATAAGGATGAAAATATCTCTATGGTAATGTGTGAAGTTCTCTGGGCATATGACCATTAGTGAAATACTAGGTGTTATGGTAATTCTCTTTTTAACATTTTGAGAAATCTTCAAACTGATTTCTACATTTTTGTACATTATAAAATAGAAATATGGTTTACTTTTAATTAAAATATAATTATATCATTTCCTTCCTTCATTATCCTCCCTCCAACCCCATACTCTAGATATATCCGTGTATTAATCACCTCTTTTTTATGACTATTGTTATACACACAACCATACACACAATTAATATATAGTGTATATAGAGTATATCTTCATATATACATACATATATATATATATATCAGAATACCTTTAGTCTAGCTTATATAGATATAAATTTGGAGCTTCCACAATTTCAAAACTACTTAATTTAAATTAAAAACTTTTTTGAGAATTTCATGCAAGAGTACTATATTTTTGCTATTTCTACCCCTCATTCTCCCCTGTAACTCTTCCTGTGCACCCTATGTTCTCAAAAATCATTACCTCCTCTTTAATGATTGTTACACACAACACACACACACACACACACACACACAATTATTTTTCTTTATCTACAGTAAATTACCATATTTTTTTAATTCACTACCATGGATTCAAATACCACAGCCCTAAAATTAATTACTGAAGCTTTAGCCAACCCTGGCTAGTGTTTCTAGCTGGGTAGTTTACTTTCTACTTGAATATTTAATTATTGTGTTCACTTAAGACTTGCAGAACGAGGGTCTGGAGTGATGGCTCAGTGGTTAACTGCATATACTGCTTTTTGCAGAGCCCTGGAATTTGGTTCCCAGTACCCAAGAGGGGCTGATAACAGCCTTCCAAAACTTCAGGTTCAGGGGATGCAAAGCCTTCTTCTACCCTACAATCACGTACACATATATAAACACACACACACATTCAAAAAATGTTAAAGTTAAATTAATCTCACAGTCATCTCCCTGATCCTCTGGCTTTTATAGATCTTTCTGTTCCCTCTTCCACAACATTCTGATTTTTAGGTGCAGAAATTTTTTCACAGATATATTTAGAGAATGAGGCCTATACTTGTGAATTTCGGTTGGTTGTGTTTTTTTCTGTAGTTGTCTCTCAGTTGAAAAGGGAAGTTTCCTAGAAATATATGTCCATATTCATATACATATATGCATGTAACAATGGTTAATGAAAAAAGAAGCATGAATGTGAAAGGAAGGAGTAGTATATAGGAGGATTTGCAGGGTGTAAAGGAAAGGGGGAATGGGGAATGATGTGGCTATATTATAATCTCAAAAACTAAAAGAAACAGAAACATTAAAATTAATACAAAAATAATTTTAAAATCTTAAAAATATGCAAAACTGGATTTGGGATTCTTAATTAACTTGCTTTGACTATGCTTTTTCTTTGTCTTAGTAAATGAAAATTTGTTTTTTTTATAAATATTTTATTTCAAAATGCTCTGATGTAAATTTGCTGAGAAATTTCTGTTTCATGTACTGTACTGTTCTATGTATTTAAAATACATCAATGAACAAACAAAGGTTTTTCCTTTGTAGCGCTTAGATTGTAGCAATATTCACAGCTGTCACATTTATTTTTTCTCAACAACCCACATGTCCACATCTATTAACAAATCCTTTAGCTGATCCCAGAGACATGGCAGATACTGCTGCTGTGTCACAAGTGAATCTGTAGGTGGCAGAGAGGAGAGAGGCTATGTCTACATTCAGTGTCCTGACCTATGAACATCTGAATGAATACTACCTAACATTCCTGGAAAAAAAACTCAAACCAGAGACCAACTCCAGTCGATGCCATGGGACCCAGACAAGGAGCTATCCTGTGGCAATCACCAGTCCAGCACCAGGCAAGCACCAGATGGGATCTCAGGACAGGAAGCAAGATAGAGATTAAAAGTACCCTGCCTGGCCCTGGATATAAGGGTTGCTGGTGAGCCATCCCTGGGGAATGAGTGTGGTAGAGCCAGTCCTGCTTTTTGTCTGCTCTTTGGAAATGTAGGTGAGAGAATCATTCCCTCAACTCTGATGCCCTTGACACAGGTAACAGGTGGGAGAGCTGTCCCTAATAGGATCATGAGAGGAGGAGAACTGATCCAGCCCCTTACCTGGGTAGCACAGTAGAACTGACCTGGATGTAGGGGTTTCAGACTCAGAACCAGGGCTTGGAATGGCCCACATCAACATCTACCCATAGATGAACTGCTGGAGTGCATGAAGAGGACAGTTCCACAACCCAAAACTAAAGGATCCCATGACACAGGACAACAGCAATATAGATGAGAAGAGTCCCAGTGAGGTTCCAGTAATAACAAAGTAACAGACGCTAGAGGCCTCATACCAGACCAAAGAATCATTATAAAGAACATTTGCAGACAAAAGTGTGTGGACAAAATAGAATATTGTGGGACACCCTGAGACACACTATAGCTTCCACAATGAGATTTGTTTTTATGTTGGGAAAAGTTTCAAGGGTAGAGCGTAGGTCTGAGCGAAGGTGAGAGAAGAGAGGGAACAGAGTGAATAATGTGAAACTCACAAATTTAAAAACAAAAACAAATCCTTTAATGTCTTGTATACACTGTGGGGACTGCCAACGCTTCTTTCAATCTCATTCTCATCATAGAGGTTCAAGATGCCACCATCATCCCCATGAATTAGTCAGTATTCTACTTATCTTGTGTTGGTGGCTGTTGTTTCTCTCCAGCAGCTGTTCTCAACCTTCCTAATGCCGTGACCCTTTAATACATTTCCTCATGTTGTAGTGACCCCTAACTATAAAATTATTGTTGTTACTACTTATTAACTGTAATGTTGTTACTTTTATGAATCATAATGTGAATAGCTGATATGTGACCCCTGTGGGGGTTGTGACTCGCAGGTTCAGAATTACTGCTCTACAGCTTTATCTTCCTGTACCACTTGGAAAGACCTAGAAATGTGACTTCATTTCTTAAAATGCTTCTATAGCTTTTCATCTCCCTCAGCATAAGATTTGAAATTCTTATCTTGACTCATGCACTATGACCTGACCTCTACTCTCTTTCTGAATGCCTCTGTTGCTTTTATCTCCTAATGCATTCTTTATCATCCACACTAATCATTGTAAACATCATTGGAAAACCAAAAATATTCCAAGACTTTTGCCCTTCCAGGAATAGAGAGATTCCTATAATTCACATTCATATTTTACTTGTCTTCAAATGTCAGCCTGTCCAAAGGAATTTCTCCTGAACTTCTGTACAAAATAATTCCTACCCCAGTCTTTTTGTATTCTACTCTATTTTTCTATTCTCTATATATGTAAGACCACTTCACATGGGACAATTTTTATTATTGTTATTCTCTTCTCGTCCATGAATGAATGGTAGTTCCAGGAGACAGGACTTAACTTCCCTTTTTAAGGCATTCCCTGCAATTCATATATATATATTATGATATATATAATATGTTATGATAGTTACTAAATAGTGGTTGGAGTGTTTATTTAAAATCTAACAGAGTTAGTTCACCTCACTTACTTAACAAAGAAACAACTGAAAAAAAGACTATTTGGTTCCCCTAAAATCCATTTATCTATTTTCTTTGTACCAAAAAGGAGGAAATTTTCAGTTTATTCCTTTTGTGAGAATAGTAATCAACTCTTAGTTATAAAAAGCTTTCTTTATATTTTGTTTGGTATCTTAAGGTAGTTGACTTTCTTTGCTCAGACTTGGTTAATATTGGTCTGTCTCACAAAACTATAAAACTGATACCTATGTAACAAAATTTACATTAAATCTTTAGATAACACGTAATGGTAACTAGAGGTCTTTTGTTTCTATTCAGGAACCAAAAAAAATTGTTTAATTCTTTTCTTTTGGGTGGGCTGTCAGAATTTCTTGAGTTAATATATATTGCTTTTATTTCTATTTTTTCTAAATTGATGGTTCCTTACTTTCCACTGATCACAGCTGTCAGTTTTTCCTCATATTTCTAATAGAGAGAAGAGAAAGGAATAGTGTATTGTATGTTTCAAGAAATTTAGGATAAGATTTTTAGAGACAAATACTGGAATATCCTTGAATGTCTGAGGTACTTTTCCTTTCAACATTTTTGTCCTCTCATGCTTCCTCCTCTTACTGCCTTTCCTTGTATGTTAAATCACGTTGCATACAAAAGATACTCGTTAAATATCCTGTAAAGAAAGCAAAACCATTCAGGTGAGATATAGTTGAGCTTTAAGCCTTCATGACAATAGATAATTTTGTATTGACACAATAACCTTCTCCATGGGGCTTGAATATATGTTTATGATGTCTTACATGCTCATCCATTTTAACTGGTAAATGTTTAGCTATGCAGTCTTTGGAGATAACATGTAAAACTATGAACAAGATGAGATTTAGTTATTTAGTTATTTACCCCATCTTCAAGGTTCTTGTAAACTGCAGGCACCTGGCACTACGTAGGTAGAATTTTTATGTCTTTTCATAATGAGCAAGTTCTAATGTATTAGAACTAGATAGAATCTTGGATGTGATGTAAAACAACATTTTTATTCATATACAATAAAAGTAAAATCCTGTAAAGCTTAAGTGACTTTCTGATGGTCAGATGGACATTTAATAGCAAAGTTAACCCTAACCCATCCTTCCTGAGTTTATGTTTCTCCCAGAGATCATCACTGATTACAGATCTTGAGATGATTCAGAATTTACCCAAAGCTGGATACTTGGAAATAAAATGTTAAAATACCGTTTTTTAATTTAGGGGAGAAAGAGTGTACTTTCTAGTTAGTAAAATATTTTGCTTGTCATGACTGAGCCAAGACAAGCAATGCAGGTCTAAAAATCCTACACCCTGACTTCTTATCAGCATCTACATGCCAGGGTGATGTCTCTACTACTTTAATAGGGAAGTTCATTTGAATTAAAGATGCTTTCTGTTAGGCTGGCTTTGGAGCCAGGATTTTAGATTCTTCATTCAATGGTCTCTTTAACGTGTGTTGCCTACAGCTAGTGAAAAACCTGGTTTAATTCCTTTTTCTAAAGGTCATGTAAACATGTATGGTTAGTGAATTAGATGCAAATTCAATTCCCTGGGCTCAGCTCTTCCTAGTTAAGTTCCTTTCCTATTCTTTACATGTAAGCCCACATCTGATGACAGAGTATTTACTTTGGAGCTAAGGTTAAAAAAAAATCATAATAAAACCAAAACACTTGACATTTGCACTATGAAGCAAACTGAGAGAGAAAGAGCTCAATGGAAAGAAAGAGTCTTTACAGAAATATTTTGGTACTATTATTTCTGTTCTTTTATTAGATATTTGAATGGCTTTTCCCTTTCTTGACTTTCTCTTTTTTGATCAGTCTCAGCACAGGATATTGAATTAAATGCAGTACAAGTTTAAAACTATGAAGAGATAGAATAAATAACATACCTGGTTGTATAAAATCAAAAGAGGTTTAGCAAACAGTATGTGCATTATGATTCCACCTTTGTTGATGAATACAAACTAGATAGAGATCGAAATATTAATGATGGGTGTCTGAGTGGCAAACACCTAAGAATTTTACAATTTTTTCTGTGCGTCTCTCTATCTTTGTAAATTTGATACAGTGAATTATACTATCCTTAGTTAATAATTTACAAAAACAGTGGTTAAAAGTAATCATTTTCCAGCATTTATAATCCTGGATATATATATAAGTCCTCACCTTGATCTGAAACTCAAACTTGTTTTAACTTAGAAGTAGAACACGTCTAAGTATGAATTAAGCTAAGAAGTAACAATTAATGTGTTTCTAACATCACGACAGTTCTGAAACTGAGAAACTGCTGGAAAATGTACGTCAGGTTACGATGTGTTCAAGCAAAACTGTGTGCATAAAGTGAAGTGATGTCTTGGTTGTTTTCCATGAAAGAAACCCAAACAATCTTTTTAAAAGTACATACATTTCTAGAGGAGTTGATTCTTCTTTTAAAGTCACACTAATACTAGGATAAGGTAGGGAAAAAGTGTTAAACATTTGAAAGTCCATTGATTCAAAAGATAAAAAAAAACTATTTATTTCATTGAAGACAAACTTGATCCATTTGACATTTTCTGCCCTTTGCATTATTTGGAATTAATTCCAGAATACTGGGTTAAATGCATGTGCTTATTTGTGGCTTTAGAAGCATAAGGAAGGCTCCTTTTAAAGCTAAAAGACTAGTTCAATTTAAAGTTATAATGAGAAAGAATGAATTCACACTGCTTTGAAAATACATCTACACAGAGTTACAACATTAAGTTAAAATTTTGCTAATTTAATAATATTCAAGGACAACATTTTTCAATTTATAATTTTAATAACCAGTGAGTTTGAGCATTTTCCCATATGTTTGTTTACTAATTATCAACTGTCTGTTCATCTTTTTTTAAAAAGCATATTAGTGTCTGGATGTTTTCTCATGAATTTTTATAAGCATTTACACATTAATTAACCCTGTCCTAGAAATATTTTCTCTGTGTATTTTTAGCTTACGCTTTTCTGTGCTGTAAAATGTTGCACTTCTTACAATTAAACGTGTTGGTATACTTCATAATTTTCCATTCTCTGAAATGTAATGCATTACCACATTTCCATATTAGCACTAAACACAAGCAGTGTAAAAATGTACACAGCACACAGTATCTTTTGATACTTTATGCACAATTTCGCTACATTCTTTAAAATATCGATTTAAGTCCTTGGGGAACTTGTGAGTCATGTAAATTTGGCTGAAGATTTTACAAAGATGAAAATGGGAAATATTGTACATATTTCATGGCAAAACACTGTGTCCATTAGGAATTCCTCGCTCCTCCTCAACTCACTTTATGTAGGTTAAAATATCTTCTTTCATGCTTTTCTTTCTTTCTCTCCTCTTCTTTTCGGTCTCACGCTCCAAAATCTTTCTGATTTCTGAAACAGTTCGGTGCTTACCCCAAGCATGCTTGTGTTATATGAATAAGGACAAAGAAAGCTGCATATTTAACTAAACTAGATTTTTACAAACTCAATCAATGATTTTGTGTTATATTCAGTCTTTCGTTCTGTGCATCTTACTTTTAACTCTGTGCAGGTAATCAAATTATAAACTCACAAAAAAAATTGTTCATTCTCTAGGGAAATATTCATTTGCTAGGAAAAACACATTTCCCCTTTTGAGTCTTACATTGATTTCTTTTTTCATTTCAGTATTATTTTAAAAGTTCAGATTTCTATGCGAATTGGAATATATTTTTGGACATATAGAGTAGAAAGTTTTTGTAAAATACAAAGGAGCTTAACTTTTTTCATAAAACATATCTTAATTGGTTGATTAACTCACACTTATTACCTGGCTGTATACTTTCTATGCTTCTAAGAAACTCAAAGAAAGAAAATAGAAAAATAATATTGTAAAGCATCAACAGCATAATAAAAAATATAAACTCACAATACTACAGGAAATAATCTCCAGCTTATTGAACAGCATGGGATGTGACAAAGCTTCGATCAGGGACAAGGAAATGTGAATGGCGAAATTAAAACTCTAGACAGACTTCAACAAGGACAAAGCTCTTGGAGAGAATGAAGCACATGGTGTTCTCTGTGCACCATTTTCTAGTCATCTACTGGAATGAAACCAGTGTGCAGCTGAGAAAGACAATCAAAATATCTCACTTTAACTGTGAAGGCACAGCTCTTCTGGATGTGGTTGAGGATAGGACTTGCCAGTGGTAATGTCTGGCTAATAAAATAATGCTAGAATTTGCTAAGCACATTTGTTGATGCTGTGGTTGTTGTTGTTGCTATAATTATTATAGCACTGTGGAGATAGACTTTCTTATCACTCAAAATATAAAGCATCTGGATACTGAATAGCTTCTGATAATATAATCTAAAACCTTCAGACAACAAATTGAATAGGAAGAGGTTTCCTCTTTTTCCTCCTCTTCCTCATCTTCCTCTTCTCCTTTTGTTAGAGGCTTCTAGTATCATACTACAGAAAAGACCATTAAGAATCATTAAGAATCATATTCTAAAGTGCACATTATGCTATGCTTCTATAAACCTCATGTGGAAGAATGGGTAAAATAGAAATCATGGAATATTTTATACACAAATATTTATAAGATGCATTATATTCTAAAATTTCAGAAGCCCAAAAGACACTAATTTGGAAGATAAACTTTTCACCAATACATATGCATACATTACACAGAGAGAGAGAGAGAGAGAGAGAGAGAGAGAGAGACAGAGACAAAGACAGAAACAGAGAGAAAAGAGAAAGAGAGCAGCAAAGAGTGAGGCAAAGACAGAGACAGGAGGAACTATATTTTATTTCAATATCGGCAGAACAAGGGATCTTATATTTGTCTGTAGGAGTATAAATATTGATTTTTGTTTCAGAAAGTAACTACATAGAAAGTTATGCAGTTCAAAATTTTCAGGCCAACTAATAAAGACATATTTCTCGGTATTATCTTTAAAAAAACATATGTGTACATGTGTGTCTTTTATCATACCTTGCTTTTGTTATATAATATGACATATTAAAAGCAATAAAAGTACCAAAACAAAATACTCTTTACACAATAAGAGTAAAACATGCAAGAGCAAATAATTTCCATTCATTCTGTAATATAAATGATTGTTTTCCTCATGATATTTTTAGTAGATCATCTCTCTCTCTGTCTTTCCCTTATAAATTTTGAAGGGTTGAAGAAGGAGACTATTCTAAGGAATTAGAAATATAATTAGTTCACAAAACATTTAAAAAATCACATCTGATGGATTTGAAGATAAGAAAATCGGTATTGTCCCCCAGTTATACATAATCACTTCCTCTGAGCAGAGGAAAAGAAAAATCCTAGAGGAGATTTATCCCAAAGATCTAAAATCCCATTTTGAAACTTGTCTAGAAGTGCAACATATTTTATGCAATGAAATAAAAACCAATTCTCACACCTGGGTTCATGGACAACCCAACAGGTTGAAAGTCAGCATTTGCAAATGCTGTTTAGACACGGAAAAACTATGACTTCAGTTCAGGCAATCCAATATTTACTTTTCTTCCGCAAGAAGCAGGGGATCTCGTGATCTTAGAGTGCAGAGCAGCTGGGAAGGGGTAAAAAGCAAATTTCCAACTGGACAGTGGTTTTCAAACACAGTGAATCTACAGATGACAGAACAGCAAAAGATTTTTGAAGAGACCTGAGTAGGCCTAAGTCAAAGTGGTTTGTATATAAAAGAAAGATCCATCATTTCTCTATCCATCATACGAAAAAGGTACGTATAGGAATCAACCCTTTCCTTTAACAGCAACTCAATTGGTGAAGGCCACACTCACTGATCATAGGCAACCCTTAGATATAACACTTGTGATGCAGTTGCTGATGTTTGATTCTCTCTCACTTTAGTATCACAGTGAATCCAAAGTATCAGAGCTTTTCACCTTTGAGCTAAAGCTGACCCTTTCTTGTTCCCTTCAACTAAGTAATTGTTCTTTCTGACCAAGAGATCATACAATGTGAGACGAGAGATATGGCTTAACAGTTAATAACTTGTACTGTTCTTCTAGGGGGCCCCAAATGTAGTTATCAGCACTCATGGTGGGAGACTTACAATCACCCACAACCCCAACCCTAGGGGATCTGGCTTCCTCTTCTCCACACTAGATATTTATCTTCCTGTACACATTCTCCCCTCCCCTACACATGATCAAAAATAAAGCCAATACTTTTTCAAAACACAAAAATATTAAACACAGCCTTTTCTCCTTCCTATTGAGCTTTTATATTAAAATCCAGCTATGTGGGGTTGATGGGTTGTGTACACAGTTGAACAGGTACTGAGAGGAGTGCCAGAGAGTAGAATTCTACCTTCAGATGTCTCAGTATCCTTCCTCACATCACGGACATCACTTCTGGTTGCACTGCCCAGCCTCACAGGCTCCATCAAGCCAGGCTTCCTGTAGCCTTGACTTTAGACATTTCTTGCCAGAACCTGCACACCTGAAAACAAAGGGGCTAGCTCTTAGCTTTCTATCCCACTGGACTTGTGTAATCTTGAAGCCACAAACACACACCATTCTGGCAATTAAGAGACATGTAAAGAAAATAGGGTTAAAAAAATGAGCTGACTCATTAAAAACAACCACTAACCAACCATAAAAACAAAAACATGGTTTGGGTAATGAATAAGCTGTTCACACAGATATGACATGTATGAGGAAACAGACAGTGAAGTGGTTATTTGTCTCATTGAAATGAGTGCACTCAGGTTGCCAGATCTGGAACTCAGACAATAGTGAGAAAATAGTTCTTACCATGACAGGCATACTGAAGAAATGAAGAGGAGAGAAAGGGGAGACCCTGAAGATGACTATGTTCCCTGAACATTAACTTGATACGATTGGTTATAGAATAGCTTGACTATAGAATAGCAAAAGTATCTAATGATGGCAACAACTCAAAAATAATTTGTAGATGTACATAGTCTTATTCGTGATTTTTGATCCGTAGTCTCCAATGCCTTTTTCAAATAAAAGGTGACCAGAGTCAGTAGCTTTGGATATTACAGCTGTGTTACCTGGGGCTGGGCTTTAGAAGGCAAGTCTGAACAGATGCTTAAAGCATCATGACAAAGTGGTGGAGCAAGGGGGAGGACTCAGAATTTATGGGGAGGACTCAGAATTTATAATCCAAGATAACAGGGAGTGTAACTGCTCCCTTTTCTGTCTGTCTTCACTACTGACAAAGCCCATGGGGAAACTGAAATGTTCTCAAAGCCAACGTTATGGCACAAAAGAACAAAAAGTCAGGAGGGCCATTTAAAGTCACATAAGTCACGTTGTGTGAATACGGTTGCAAGTTTTACATACATGCTAAGTGTGGAAAACGCCATTCAGATCAGGGCAGGCAAATTACTTGGCTGTAGCCACTTTCTCTGTACCTTAAGAGACATTGAGGCTCATACCCTCTGCTTTACATCACTACGTTCATAGTCTCTATGATGCACAACATACTTGCGGAAAGCCTGCAGGGTTTTGAATTCTTGATTCTACCCCTCAGTACGAACATTGTTTCTTACTTTAATAAGGAATATTAAAGTCATCTCCTAAAACATGTTTTGCTGTTCTTAAGAACAAATACTGACTTTTCAACATAAGATGAGTAAAACCTTGGTTGTATAAGATTGCTTTTTGACCCTTTGCTATCGATGCAGTCATAGTATATAAATTAGTAAATCTGGAGAACCATAGGGCACAGGGCACAATTTTGAGATCGGTTAAACTGAGGTTTAAATCTCAAGTCTCTTTTTGTAGGCTACTGATTTTACATTACAGAGCTTTAGATTTCTGATTTTGTAAGAGAAGTTGAATTGCACCTTTTATAATTTACAGACTATTTTGTCAATCCCTTTATGCTCATGGAGTTTCTGTGCACTGGAGAGGAAACTACGGGTTTAAACCTACGTGCTGGAAAAGAGGGCATTTGAGTATAGGATTGGGGTCTGGGGCTGCTAGGAGACTTATTTACCCAACTAAGGAAGCTGCTGCTTAGCTGTTCAATTACTGTGTGCAGAAGTATGGCACCAGGGTTGTTTTATTTGTTTAATGATTAATTATGAGCACTTGCTATATTCACAGTTTAGATGCTGAGCAAAGTAGAGCAAAAGAAGTGGGTAATGGCTCAAACCAACAAAACCTCAGCTTCACTTGAGACATCAATAATCAAGTGAGTTAAAATAATAATGGTGGTAAGGGCTATGCAATAATAGAAAGAAAAGTGTAATTAGAGCATAGGGGCACAATTTCTGATCAGAAGTAGATTGCAAATGACATAATACTGGCTTGGAGGAAGTAAGTTAAGGAGTGTAGCAAGTTTTACAATTGATTAAAATAATTTTATCCTGGTCATGGTGGCACATGCCTCTAATCCTGGCATTCAAGAAGCCAAATCAGGAAGATCCCAAGTTGGGAGCTACTATGAGATGTATGGTGATTTCAGGCCAGCTATGGTTGCAAAACTTAACAGATTATTTTCAATACTGTGTGCAACACATCAGCAAATTGTGCTTATAGATCATAATTACCCAGTGTATAGCCAATTTGACCCCTCTAGATTCCATCTATTTCAACCCATTTATTACTTCTGTTCTGTGCAAATATACCAATGCTATATATTTATTTCATATACATATGGCTCCTTTAGACTCTGCAGGTCCTTTTCCATTCTCCTTTCACACCATACATTTTGAACCTGGACATTAGACAGTATGGATTCCCAGAGTTGTTTGTTAAGTTTCACTTGGTACATTTTGGTGTTTCATTTCTGAGTGATGGCCCCACCTCTACTGTAGCTCATAGTTAATTTCTCAGTACTAAGAACTGGGCAGGGTTTTGTTAGGAACAGAAGTTGGGAGTGTGTTGTGTACTACCTTCTCAGTTTTGTTTTTCTGGGTTATTGTAGGTATAATTTGCTTCAGTTATTTACGCAATAAACCTTACTGATTATTTTCATTATCACTGAATAATATCTAGTAGGAGCTATTTAGCAAACGTGGACAAGCCTCTAGCTTACCGGATTGTGGTTTTCTTACGTTTGAGTTGCTACTAAATGTACTGATAGATCTAATTATCCTGATGCCGTCAGTTCCCTGTATTATGGGTCATGTTTATTGTTCTAAGAACTTTATGTTATATCAGCAGATTGTATCCACAACCCCCTAGCATATTATTGGCTCTGAATCATTTGGGTATTTATGCTGTGAAAATGTAGACTCCTAAGAAAAAGAAAAAAAAAGCCATATGGTTTTCTTCTTTTTTTCTAGCTCCACTGCCTTTAATTGAATCAAAAATGGAAATGTTTATCACAGTCATCTCAGATAATGACTGGCAGCACTCCTAAGAATACATGTTATATTCTATTAAAGCTTTTCTCAGACCAAACTATATTTCTATAAAAGAAAATTTATTTTCAGACTTTAGTATAGAAGTACAGTTTCAAGTAATATTTAATTTATTTATTCATTAGTGGAAAATTGAGAAATATGTGACATTTGAGCAGGTAGAGAGAGACTGATAAAAATTTGGATTTCGAATGGGAAAAAGGATTTGCTATAGTAAGTGGTGCTTTTAGACACACATTAAGCATGAAAATCTTTCTAACATTAAAAAATTGATCAAAATCTTTTTGCTTGTTAAGACTTATTCTAACTAAAATAGCCTTTGGTATGCTGGCCACAAAAGCTTTGATACTATCCTGCCCACAGCAGAATTAATGAGCTCCCCCTCGGAACTCTTAGCTCAGTAAATTCCTTACGGTTCTTATATTGTTTTGTAATTGATTACATGCTTGTCTTCATGTTCACCGATGTATTACTTATGGCTGAAAATATTATGTGCCATCTCCTAATTTAGGAATAACAGACATATTACAATTTGAAATGTTTATTGGAAATTTTACTCTGTGCTAGGCATCCTGCAAAGCAATTTACATGTATCTATATAAGATAGCCTTTGCTGTGTTGTGCTGTTAGGAACTGTACTATGACTCTCACTATTTTACAAATGAGGTAAGTGATTACTAATGAGGTTCATTGCCCGGGGTTTCATTAGTGAGTTACAGAGCTTGGTTGCAATCAGAGTATATATGACTCCAAACAACACAATGTGTACATCTCGGTGATCTGCCTCCTGTTTTAAATAAGCACAAAGCCTGGTGTTGCTAAGTGCTCAGATCTATGTCTAGGTGTTAAATTAAGAGAAAGGAATGCATGGTAGAGAATGTTTCAAGAATATGATAGAAATATAAGAAAACTTGCATGGCTTCCATGTGGTTTAAACAATCTGTCTGTGTATCAGGAAAGAACCTTCACAGTGTTGGCAAAATAAACAACCACTTGGAGTCTTCAGAAAGGCATTTGCCCTGCATTTGTTTAAAGCAGAAACTCCTTAGGGCACCTCTGCAAATGTGCATCCGCCCAAACTTGAAAGGCAAGTCAGTCCAATCCCTGTAATGATGGTAGGACCTAGACTGACTACAGAGACACCACATCCAGCTTTCTAAACAATTTCATCGGCATCATCCTCAAGCCTCATTTAATCTTAAATAGCAAGGAGGCCTTACAACCAGTTCCTGGAACACAGCCAAGCTCCTAACAGTGCCTGTTGTAACAGGTCCTCTGATTTTGGACACGTGTTCAGAATGGATGATGGCAGGAAGCAAAGATACTGCTGCAGGGGGTGCTATAGTGAAGAAAGGATGCACAGGGTGGGAAGAAGAAACATGTTAGCAGACAAGTCAGGGCCAGACGGAGGTGAGTAGGACCCAGCATCAGTAGCAGCAGCAATCAACAGTGGTAGCAGCAGGGAAAGACTAATCTGCAGTAGGTTTTATTGTCAAGAGAATTTGGCAGACCTTCCATAGCTAGAGGAGGGATTTCAGAGGTGGAGCCAGAACACTTGAGGTCACAGTGACCTACTCTGAGAAGAATATCTGAGGCTGTTTCTGCACAGCCCAACCTAGCAACTGAGAAGTCAGCCCTGCTTGACAACTTTTGGAGCAAACTCATCAAGCTGACCTGTTATGTTTGGGTGCAGGCTGCCGGTAAATAGATGAGTGTGCGTGCAAGGTTTTTTTGTAATACAACCATCAGGAATGGAAAAATGAGTCACTCATTTCCGAAATTTGTAACCTGTTCATCAAAAATAACATGACAATTGGCAAAATTTGCTCCCATGAGCAATCCTGTGGTTTCTGCCTGACTCTTCAGCTTAAATACTTCTTTTCCCATTCCATGTTCTCTATGGATGATAACACGCACTATGTTGCCTAGGCATTGCTTGTTTGATAATAAATCTTTACATTTCATGTACTTCTGATTCAGAGTTTCCAAGAATACTTATGGAAGTGTGTGATGTGTAATTTAAAACATATCCAGTTTCTATAGTTCAACCATACAAAACTGACTTGATTGAAAATTTGACAAAGGATTCAAATAGACATTTCCCCAAAGAAATTATAGAAATGTCCACCAAGTAAGTGAAAAGATTCTTAGCATTGGCAATCATTGTGAAAATGTATATTAAAACTACAAAGGAAATTCCTTCGCATTGTAATGATTTTGGTGGGGGAAAAATAGCAAGAGAGATAACAGGTGTTGATGATATCGCAAAGAAACTGGAATCTTGAGCACCTCTAGGGAAAATGTGAAGAGGTATAAATGATGTAAAATGCAGGATGGCGATCCTCAACATAAAGACAGAATTATCAAATTCCCCAACAATTATACTTTAATATGTACCTTAAAGAATTAAAAATAGAAACTCAATTAATTATACCTGGTTCATAGCAAGCAGTGTGATTTGCCACGCCCAAACAGCAGAAGCAACTCAAACATGTATGTATGTATCCAAAAGATAGACAATAAGTGGTATGTATGCAAAACAGAGTATTATCCAGTCTCCAAAAGGAAGGGGGTTCTGGCATATGTGGATGAATCTCAATGATACCATATTAAGAGAAATAAGATAAGAACAAAAGGAAAAATATTTCTGGGTTTTCAGTTTGGTTCCATTGATCCACTGGTCTGTTTCTATGACAGTACCATGCTGTTTTTATTATTATTTCTCTGTAGTATAGGTTGAAGTCAGGGATGGTGATACCTCCAGATTTTTTTTAATTGTTCAGGATTGATTTAGCTATTCTTGGTTTTTTTTTTTTTGTTTTTCCATATGAAACTGAGAATTGTTTTTCAAGGTCTATAAAGAATTGTGTTGGTATTTTGATAGGAATTGCACTGAATCTGTATATTGCTTTTGGTAGGATGGCCATTTTTATTATGTTGATCCTACCTATCCATGAGCATGGGAGATCTTTCCATCTTCTGATGGCCTATTCAATTTCTTTCTTCAATGACTTGAAGATCTTGTCATACAGGTCTTTCACTTGCTTGGTTAGAGTTACCCCCAGGTATTTTATATTGTTTGTGGCTATTGTGAAGGGTGTTTTTTCCCTGATTTCT
The DNA here is from genome assembly GCA_907164525.1 of Lophiomys imhausi. Classification (NCBI taxonomy): domain Eukaryota; kingdom Metazoa; phylum Chordata; class Mammalia; order Rodentia; family Muridae; genus Lophiomys; species Lophiomys imhausi. Next base: position 302,308 of record CAJQZJ010028836.1, on the reverse strand, counting down.
TTCTCAGTCATTTATCTTTTGTGTAAAGAAGAGCTACTGATTTTTTAGAATTAATTTTGTGTCCAGCCCTTGCTGAAGGACAGACTGCAGGATCAACGGAACCAAACTGAAGACCCAGAAACAAACCCACATACCTATGGTCACATAATTTTTGTCAAAGAAACCAAAACTGTACATTGTAAAAATGAAAGCATCTTCAACAAATGATGCTGGTCTAACTGGATGTCAACATGTAGAAGAATGAAAATAAACCTATATTTATCACCTTGCACAAAACTTAAGTGTCTAATAGAAGAGAAAATAGGGAAAAGCCTCAGACTCATTGGTACAAGTGACAACTTCCTGAACAGAAGAACACCAATAGCTCAGGCTCTAAGATCAACAATCAATAGACGGGACCTTATGAAACTGAAAATAAGGCAAAGGATACTGTCATTAGAACAAAAAGGCAACCTACAGATTGGGAAAAGATCTTCACCAACACCTCATCTGACAGACAGCTACTATCTGAAATAAATAAAGAACTCAAGAAATTGAACACCAAGAAACCAAATAATCCAATCAAAAATTGGTATTCAGAGCTAAACTGAGAATCCACAAAAGAGGTATCTCTAAAGGCTGAGAGACACTTGAAGAAATGCTCAACATGTTTACTTATCAAGGAAATGTAACTCAAAATGACTCTGAGATACCATCTCACACCCATCAGAATGGCTAAGATCAAATAGTCAAGGAATAGCACGTGCTGGCAAGGATGTGGTGAAAGGGCAACACTTCTCCATTGCTGGTGGGAATGTAAACTTGTACAACTACTTTGGAAAGCAGTCTGGTGATATCTCAGAAAACTGTGACTAGTTCTACCTCAAGACCCAGCCATTCACTTCTAGGCATATACCCAAAAGATTCTTTACCAAACTGCCAGGATATCAGCTCAACCATGTTCATAGCAGCTTTATTTGTAATATCTAGAAACTGGATACAACCCAGATGCCCTTCAACCAAAGAATGGACAAAAACAAAAACAAAACAAACAAAAAAAAAAAGCAAAACTGTGGTACATTTACACAATGGAATACTTCTCAGCTATCAGAAAAAATGAAATCATGCAATTTGCAACCAAATGGATGGAACTAGAAAAGCTCATCCCGAGTGAGCTAACCCAAACCCAGAAAGATACACATGGTATGTATTCACTTACAACTGGTTTCTAGACATAGTATAGGACAACAATCCTACAACTCGCAGACCCAAAGGAACAGGAACCTAACATGACTATCCTATGAGAAATTCCACTCAGCAGCAGAACAAAGCAAATGCTGAGACACACAGTCAAACATTAGGTGGAGCTCTGGGAGCCATATATAAGAGAGGTAGGAGGAATAGAGAGACCCGGGGTGAGGGGATCAAGATCAACACATAAATATCAACAGAACCAATCAATCTAGGCCCCTAGAGGCTTATAGAGACTGAAATGCTAACCAAGAAAGAAAGAAAGAAAGAAAGAAAGAAAGAAAGAAAGAAAGAAAGAAAGAAAAGAAAAGAAAGAGAACAGAAAAAAGAAACTTAGACTGGACCTAGTCTCCCCTATACAAATGTAGATGTTGGGCAACTTTCTCCTCATACAGATCCCTTAGCAAGTGAGGGGGGGACAGTCCCAGTGATGGACTTTGTTACCTTTTTGTGGGACACTTTACATTAACTCAGCTTCCATGTCGGGCCCCAGAACAAGAGACACCTCTTAGCTCTCATGTGACTGATGAACTGAGGAGGCTGATATATAGGAGGCCCCCATACTGAAGGAGAAGGGTAGGTGGGAGAGAGAGTAGAGGGCGAGAGTGTGGGTCTGGGAGGGGAGGAGGGATAGGGCTGCAATCAAGTTGTAACTTGAATTAATAAATGTTAAAAAAAAAAAGAACAAAGAACAGCAAGGACAAATTATTTCAGTAGTAACAGGTACACCAAACAATGGAATTCATGGAGAGAAAAAGTAATAATATTGAAAAAAGGAATAGCAAGTAAAAATTTGGGCTGAAGAGATAGCTCTGATTAAAGAGCACTGGCTGCTCTTCCAAGGGAACTGGGATTGATTCCTAGCATCCACATGGTGGTTTTTGACTCTTCAGAACTCCAGTTCCAGAGGTGCCAATGTCCTCTTCTGCCATCCTTGGGCACCAAGCATGTACATTATGCACACATATGAACATGTAGGCAAAACTGTCTTATGTATAAAATGAAATTAATTATATGCTATATACCTAGTCTAACAATACAACATACAAAGTACACTTATCATTGCACACTGAGCTTTACTATATACATAATATATATGCATATTTATATAAAGTTTTTATAAGTAGTATATGGATATTTTTACTTCATAAGTCATTAATTTTTTAAAATACAGTTTACCTACATGCAATTATTGACTTAAAAGTTACATTTCTAACTTAGCCATTGAATAAGATGCAAGTCTACTGAATTTGTTCTCAATTTTTGTAAAGATTGGAAATGGCAGAAAGGTAAAACACAGTACTTCAGATATGTGCTATGAACTGAAGTATGGGATATACTATAAAAGGTAGTTGTCCAGATTCCTAAAGGTCTTTTCTGCATTAATTAGATCCTTAAGGATGTAAATCCTAAATGGCATCTCTATTTCCATTTTGATAGAAGATTCATGGATAGCTCGATATCTCAGTATGTTTTGTTTTTTGTTTTTTTCATGGACAAGATTCCAGTCAACCTTCTATTTCTGGAAAAAGGAAAAAAAAAACTAAAATGGAAGTAGTCTTTATATTGGTTTATATTGCTTTATGAATTTTTACTGACAAACCACATAAAAATAAATGGCTCATATAAGTTTTTTGTAAGCATTATAAGCAGTACTTTAAAAGGAAAATGCATGAAAGCTGTAATAAATTGGAAAATTCACCTTTATTATTTTCAAAAATTACATCAATCTTCTAATCATCTGTCAGTTCAGCCATCCCTTTGTCATACTTTATAGAAAATCGCTCAGCATTGTCTACAGCCTCCTACCTCAGGCCCCCAAGCAGCTTTCCCTTTTTAACATAAGGAATTCATTTTCTACTCAGAGTACTTTTTGCTGCGATCTCATTCAATTCTGTGGATCTGGGTGACAAAGTACTCCTGAGAGCTCTTACTGGAAATACCAATAGCAAACAGTGAGACCTCAGAGCCTGTTAACTTCCTTATTTCAAAATCTTCACAAGAGAGTGTGGGAAGGTCACTGAAGAAAAGAAGGTGTATTTCAAAATGTCTGAGGCATCTTCTCAAGTATCACATGAAAAGAAATGCACTATGCTTTCTGGAAAAATGGTAGAACTCAGCCACTGAAAGGCTTGCTATTTCTGGTCACTTTACAATTTGCTCAGGTTCATACTTTGGGTCTTGACCATCAAGACCCAAAAAGAAAATGTTTTATATTTGCATTCAACGTTCTCTGTCCATTCATGTGCACATGCAACACAAATGCACACATACAGACGTACGCACAGACACACACCATACATGGGACTAAACAGCATATGAGGCCTTTGTGATAGTGAAGTGAATGTGGAAAATATTGGCCGCCGATGATGAACACAGGAAGTCTCAAGGGCAATCAGCACTCTCCTGCCAAAAGAGGAAAGTCTTATCTTGCCAGTCTTCTCATATCCTCCACAGAGATTCCTAGAGGTGAGTATAGTCTTGCTTTAACCTAAGGCTTCGCTATGTGATTCTTGTCTCTCCTGTTCTATGAAAGACAGTCCTGGCAGGGAATCGGAATGATGTTTGATTCTGTACCGAGAACTGTGATTTCAGTTGATAGCGCTATCAGAAAATCTGAGAACTATCTTCCATGACCTACCTGGAAACTTTGATCCTTTGCCAGCTAAGGGAAACATCTATGTATCAATTACTTTAAAAGCTTCAATATGTTTAAGGAGAGAGTGAAGGAAAAATAATTATATCTCGATTAAGACAGTAGGCCTCACAATTTCATTGTTGCTTCCTACAATTTGAATATTGCTAAACATTGCTCAGTTCCTCTGCTATGTTTGTGATTTGTTTTATGGGAATACATGTGGGAGACCCTTCCCCCATTGGTATTTATTCAACACACCAAAATACTTTCTACCTATCTATAATGTTTCATAAGATATGGGTCTTTATTGGGGGGGGGTGAGCATTGAAGCCATAACTTTTCTACAATTCAGAAAATTATTCATTTACCTGTGTTCTTCCAGGACCCAACAAGTATTGTGTGTGGCTGAGGCATGGTGGGTGCCCATGCAATGTTTCCCAAGCTTGAATTTTAATGCAAGGTTCTTTACCTTAGTACACATCTAAGTAGTAGGCCTTTCAACAAAATCTGCATGATTTAGAGCAGTATTATACTGAGGCTCCCAAGAGAACTTTTCTTAATGAAATAAAGCAACTGAAATATTCATAACTTTAATTCTTGCCTGAATCAATTCCAACAGTTATACATGACAATCTTTAATTTGCACATGAAGATGGTATCAATGGGCTTCCACTAAACCAGGAGTCTTACAGCTGGAGATATGTTCTGTATCCTACTGAGGCTACTTTTGTGATTCATACTATGTTTCTATATGTAAAAGCTTTTAGTTTCTTGTATTGGGGAAATGTTAGCTTGGAGATACTCTGTGGTTCATAACATTGGACAAGGCTTTCTACTTAGCAATGTAGGTAGTTCTCAGAGTTTTGGGCTATGAGTCAGATTGCAACAAATCCCTTTTGCTTTCTCTGCCTGATGCTAATGGGTAGATGGAATGATTAACTAAGTAATTACTGCAAGCTTGGTGTCATGTGAGAAATTAAAAAGGGCGTGTCCTCAGTCTCTCTGTTTGACAAAGTTTACAATCGTACTATTAAAGTCTAAAGAGCAGACATGAGAAAAGAATGCAAGAAGAGTTCAATTAAAGAGATCTTTCACCAAAAATGAAGTGAGGCTCATGGTGGAAGTGTTATTTAAAATGGGATTTGAATAAAGAATACAGCCTGAAATTTAGAAAAAGGAAGTTCACAGCATGATGTGAACATGATGTACGTCAGAGTAGCAAGATAGCAAAAGTGGAGAATGAGGATACTGACTAACTGACCAAAGAGGAGGTGAAGAGGCTAACGATGAGTGAACATGACTGTAGCTAACTCACAGTCTCCTTTTTGTTCTTTATATTTTGAAGGATTCCTAGCACACAGTCTACACTCAGCAACTGCTTACTGAGCTCCGCTGATGATGTTAGAAAAGGTATTTCATAATCAGACAAGTTAGATAAGACATAACAAATTAGTGAAGATATGTGTCTGTCTGTCTGTGTGTACATACTATTCATTTACTGTGTATGAGGTGTGTGAGTGTGTGAGTGTGGGCGCAAACATGCCGCAGTGTGTATATGGAGGTCAGAAGTCCACTTTTAACAGTTGGATCTGACCTTCCTCCATGGGATCTAGAGACTAAATATGTTTTCAGGTTTATAAGGTAGTGTTCTTATTCTCTTAGCTATCTCAATGTACGCATGAAGATGTGAGGATATCCCAATCATGCAAACACCAGAGAACCAATAAATGATGATGCTTGGTAAACAGGAAATAGAACAAGTACATCAACTTTGGAATCAGATGAGTCCATTTGATAACTATGGACAAACTACTAAGTTTTCTGAGCTTCTGTTTCTTTGTAGAAAAGCAGAATGCAATTCCTACCTTGAACGACTACTAAAAACGTGAACTGAAATGATACAGGACAAGTTCCTAGCATGGGCTGTGGGAATGCTTTGCTTTATTGGTTTTGCTTAGCTAGGGAGCAGTTCAAATGCAAGAGAAAAGAAAGAGGGACAAGCATTTGGCCTGGGTAGTTCAGGGTTATGGTAAACATCTAAGAGACAATCAACTGGAGCTGATGTAAAACTGTCTTTGGGACACAAGGAGAATAACTCATGGAGGACAACAATGACTATGTTCTGATGCAATTAAGAGTGGCTTGTTAGTAAATCAAAAAAACACAGTTTCTGAAAACACTTGATTTGAGGCCATCTATTCCTGTGTAAGTATAATTACATTTCCCAATTACTTCTCTGCTGGTTTAACATTTCTTTTGGTGTGGTTATCAGACTGATGGCCCTCGAGTACCAACCAAGTGCTCCCATCACTGGGCTGTGTATGCATCCTCCCAATTACTTCTTGAATTGTTCTTTCTGAGGCTTCTGACTTAATTAACAAACCTTCATGGGATTTTCTTTTTAAATGAACAAAACAAGTGTGGTGATAGCCAAAGCAAAGAAGCACTTAGAAATTTATATTCAAGTCAAGCTCAGAAAGAACTCTGTTTTTTTGTTTTTGGGGTTTTTTGTTTGTTTGTTTTGGCAAATGACGACTCAGAGGGTTCTCATCGAACCACCAGTTCAGCCTCTGGTTCATTTTTTTTTCCTGTTATTGAAAGCAGTTTTTTTTCCTTACATAATATATTATGATTGCAGTTTCCCCTTTCTTTATTCCTCCCAGCTCCTCCCCACCTCACTTTGCATCCAGATATATCCCTTTCTATCTCTCATTAGAAAACAAGCAGGCTTCTATGGGATAACAATAAAAACAAAATATAAGAAAAAAAACTAGCACATCAAAATTGGACAAAACAAAGAAAGAAAGAAAAAAGCCTAAGAGAAGTCACACAAAGTAGAAACACACTCTTTCTCACACTTGGGAATCCAGTGAAAACACTAAGCTGGAAACAATAATATATATACACAAAGGACCTTTAAGGTAAAAAGAGGAAAAAAAAATGTATGGAGAGAAAATGGGAACTGTCCAGGCAGTCATTGGTATGTCCTTTCTTAGTTTTGGAAGCTGCAGGCCCTGCACTTCCTATATAAGCAAATATATTTATCCCTCTCAGGTCTCTGAGGTGGTTGAAGAATAGACAGCTAGAGTCTCATAGTTAAATTTTGAGTTGTTTAGGAATCAAGAGGGTGTTATAGATCTAAGAATATACTCTTAAAAGTGTGTTGCAAGTTAGTATGAATGTTAAGTCAGATATAGACCTTTAAACTCATGGAGATGGTTAGATAGTAGAATGTTAAAGTCAGGGGCCAAATATGTATAAACTGGACATTGGGAAGGTATACTGGGCCATTTAACTCTCATAAATGTGGCATATCTATATCTATTGTTTTGTATAATATTTACTGTTATAAGAGAAGGAACCATCTGTTGGACTGAAAGGGGAAACTTCTGGGGGGAAGAGGGTGGAAGGGCGGGATAGGAAGAGGGAATAGGGAAGGGTTTGTGACTGAGATGTAACTTGAAGAAAAAAAATAAAGTATTTTAAAAAAATTTAAAAAAATAAAAAGTAGTAAGATAACATTTTTTAATGTGGGGGGAGCCCTGAAATTATGTTATAAAACAAGGATGTGCAGTGATGTCTTTGGGTTCATTTTTCTGTTGCTAGGCATATAGCCTACCTTTAAGAGCAGTTTGTAGTAGTACACTCCCTTGGCAGAAATTGACTTTTCATTTGTAAGTAGTTAACAGTTACAGCTAACTTCTGGGATAAGGATGGCTGCATGTGACTAGTTCTCCTTTCAACTCTAGAACCCCAACTGGTGCAGACCTATAGAGGGCCTGTGCATGCTGCCTCAGTCTCTGTGAGTTCACATGTGTGTTGATCATGATGATATAGAAGGCCCTGTTTTCTTGGTGTTCTCCAACCCCATTGGGTCTTATGTTCCTTCAACCTCTTCCACAGATTCCCTGAGCTCTGAGGAGAGGGATTTGATGAAGACCTCCCATTAGAGCTGAGTGTTCCCAAGTCTCACTCTCTGCATAATGTCTGATTGTGTGTCTGTGGGTTTGTTCTTATTTGATACAGGAGGAAGAGTCTCTGAGGATGACTGAACTGGGTTCTGATCTGCTTCCTTGGCCTAAGTCCCTGGTACAGTTTTTAAATAATATGTAAACATAAAAGAATTGAATATTAGAGATTGAGAAAATGGCCTAGTTGGTGTATTAACTACTTTTATGTCATTGTGATAAAATTGCATAATTTAATGCAACTTAAGATATTTTATTTTAACTCACACTTCCAAAAGACTAGCGGCCATAATGACAGGGAAAGAAAGACAGAAGATGGTAAGTTCAGGAAGCTGGATAATCATATTTTATCTATATATGACACTGAGACAGAAAAAGACAGAGACAGAGAGGTGGAGAGAAAGCAGGAAGCTGGGCAATGTCACAAACCCTCAAAGCCTGTGCCCAGTGATGCACTTTCTTCAGCAAGGTTATACTTCCTACAGTTTCCATAACCTCCCCAATAAGCTCTACCAACTGGACACCAAGTGTTTCAATACAAAAGGATTATTGGAGACATTTCTCATTCAAACCATCACCACTAGTAAAGCCCTTTTTGAATAAGCATTCTGCTCTGAGTTCAAATTCCCAATATCTGTATAAAAGTCAAGTATGGAAGCATGTGCCTACAATTCAAGGGCCAGATATTGGAGACAGTAGGATCCCCCAGAATTATTAGTTAACTAGTCTTGCCAAATTGGTAAGGTCCAGATTCATTTAGAGATAGGCTCAAATGATAAATTTGAGAGTGATTGAAGAATTCACCCAACATTTGACAATTGGTCTTTACAAACCTGTACACACACACACACACACACACACACACACACACACACACACACACACATCAAAAAGATTAACTGTTGATTTATGTTGACAACAATATTTGTTTAGACTGTCAACAGTAGGAAAGAATGTCAATATGTCAATGTGTTCTAGTAAAGGAATAGGAAGTCAAATGATTAAAGTGGAATTGTCTTCCCTAGCACTGTTTAAATAAGATACATCCCACATTCATCTCCCAGAACATGAAAAGAAATAAAGATGAGTCATCCTTGTGTACCCTTTTAACAAAATGACAAACCTCACTAGAAAAGAATCTTAAGTTTGTTCTTACTGAAAAATTCTTTTGCCTTTGGGATTTACTCAGGTATCCTAAGAGGTGAAATATTTGTTCTGAGTCACACAGGACTGAAAAAAATAGACCTGGTGAATGCTTCCCTCCAAAAAAGCTAATGATAAATGATCAATGAGTTTGAGAAAAAAAAATCTAAGCTGAGAGTAGAGTGAATGAGAATTCCTCCACAGCTATTGATGCGTAATTCATGGACAAAGTGAGTCTTTTCCGGTATAATAATAAAACTAAAAGCATGAGGACAATATGTGGAGCTTCACAGCTTTGGTATCTTCTCTGTAGAGTGGTCCGGAAGATATAATGTCCCCAACACAAAGAACTCTGTTGTCTTGAAAACAATTATCTCCAACTCCTTACGGTGCTTTTTTTTTTTTTTCACTGAAAGGAACAGAAAAGAAATACGCATGTGGTACACCCTTATTTTAAATTGTTTTCAATAGAATCTTGAAGAACCGAGGATGAAAATCTAACTATAGCAATACTGCAAACAATATATCTGCATCAAGGATGAAGTACATACATACATACATATATACATACATGCATGTATAAAAAATAAAAATATATATATGGGTATGCCTGTATAAATAAATAAATAAATCACTATGTAGGAACAACTGCGAGTTTCCTCAGATGTCTACCCATGTTTTAATGGGAATAAACCATGTGACATTTCCTTTTTTTTTTTTTCTCCTCAGGTGCAGGCCACTATCTCTTTCTGCTTTTACATCGGCTCTGTTGGCTCACTTTCCCATGGCTCACCTTTGGGTCTTCCACTCCAGTCTCCATGGGTTTAATTCTTTTATAGCATCTCTCACTCCTAACTCATTGTGCTGTTTACTTTTGGTTTCATTAGAGTGTGAATCTTGTGAGAGGAGAGGAAGAACTTTTACATCCCCAGCACACAGCATAATGGGAAGCTACAGATTCTGGATAACGGATAAGAAAATTCCTTAAAGCAGGTTTTGAGGATATCTGACATCAGGTACAACCCTGATATTACACTGAGTTTTCCATAGGTCATTGTGACTGTGTGGTAGCTCACTATAGTCCACTCTCAAACTGCAACAGTTTACGAAGATTTTCGTGGGCAAACATGGTGACTTGAGTTTGATTTTGTAATCTATATGGGGGAAGGAGAACTCTGAATACAAGTGGTGTTCTGATCTCAACACATGTGCACACATACAGGCATGCACACATCTAGATACACACAGGCACACATGAGCGCACACACACACAAATATAAAAATAAAAACATTTTGAGAATTTATACTTTAGCTTGTAATTCCTCTCCCACATAAGAACTACCAAGAAGACAACTAAATTGCAGATACACCAGAAATTTCACTTTTGTTGGTAAGTACTTCAAAGTTCTTTTAGCCTTTGAAAGAAACTGTCTTCTATTAATCTGATAGGAGAGCTTAGTGTTTCGTTTTCTCATTTTGCTTATGGTTATTTAATGAATGCAGTCTATCTTCTTTTAGAGAATTCAGGAAATGATGGGAATAAAGTATAAATACCGGAAAATGGTATCTATCAAGGGACCATTATACTAGGCACATAAGTTTCTGTTCATATGGTTCTGTCATATAAACTTGCAAACAGAAAATTAAAATTTTAAAATATAAATATGGGGGCATCTCCATTGCCATGGTAAGCTCCTGAGACAAAGATAAAAGATAGGAAATCTCCAAGAATGTTTTTTGCTGAATGGAATACCAATGAAGAGTTCAGGATCTTTGTTTGATGATGATTGCATAAAGCAAATTTATTGTTCTCACTGGTGACTTTTGGAAAATATATTCTTCTCATAGCATTTCATATAGAACCACACATCTGTAATAAATATGCATATTCTGTAAAATCAATTCACAATTCCATTCTTAAGTAGAGTCACCTTAGTTCTTGCACATTGCATGTGTGATGCTCATACATGGAAATTGTTTACAAATGTATATATTTGTTATGGGTAAAATTATATAGGCAAATACATGTATAACCAAAGGATTTCTGTTGCTGCAACCCAATATCCACTGAGATGACCCAGAGCTTCTTTAGTCACCATTTTCTGCTTCTGCTTGTTCAGTCTTTACAAAACTTGTTGGTGTCTATAACTATCATTTGTCTTCTGAAATTATTTTGTCAGAAGTTTCAGGGATTTTTGTTCCTTCAGGCAATGTTTTTCTTTGAATTGAAAAAAAAAACCAGATTGCTAGGATATCAAAAATTACTCCTCAAGAGTCTCCAGAGGGAGCACCTTAGCCGCAGTGAAAGAAAGACTGTAACACAGGGCAGTTCACTGGTTTCCCATCCCTCATGTATAGCTGCATTAAAAAATGGGTACTATCAGGGTGTGTCTTATCTGTTCTGCTTGCCTTTTTTCATTTTGTTTATGTTAAAGGGCATATGGTATGGAAATGTCAGGAGACCTTTCTATGTTGTTAATCTGCACTATTCTGAAAATATAGTCAGGAAGGATTTATATGCTCATTCTACTCCTAACAGAAGAGTGCATATGAGAGAACCAAGAGGGGCTGTAATAATCAGCCCGGGCCACATGAGTGGAGGGGAAAGTGTTGTATCTGCTGCACTGAGATATCACTGGCACAGAAGCCATAACCTGGAAAGCCTTGACTAATCAGCTACTCCCAAGCACATGACTAAGTTGCTGATAGTTCCTGGGAAATAACCCCACATCAGAAATAAGAGAAGGAATTTATGGGTTCTTAATCAAAACTGCCAAATTTAAGGAATGTTCATTCTCAATTTTTCATTGATTGAAAAACTACATATATGAAGATATCTTACTGAAAAATCATGTTGAAGGAACTAAAGATCACTCAGTCAAATGGTTGCTGCACACGTGGGGGCCTGAGCTTAGATGCCAGTGCCCATATAAAAGTCTCTCTGTGGCCATTGTGCATCTGTAGCCCTTGTACTGGGAAGGTGGAGATAAGAGGATCTTGGAAGCTTGTTGGCCAGAGAGTCTAGTTGAATCAGTGAGCTTTAGGTTCAGTAAAAGATGCTAGCTCAAAAACTAAGGCAAAGAGTGATAGAGGAAGACATGTGACATTGATCTCTGTCCCAACACACAGGTACACAAACTCATAAATGAATACATGAGTAATTAAATAAGTAAAAATGATGCTCATTCTCACAAGGAGTTGAAATCAGATGAATCTGGGTACTTTGATGGAGATAGATAGATGATAGATAGATAGATAGATAGATAGATAGATAGATAGATGTATATATATGACATGTAGAAAATTATAAATCAATACTTTAGACCTGGAGTTTTAGTATTTTAATATAATGCATATTATATAGAACTTAAGCTCAGATCTTTGTACTATTCTCTTTCTTTTTACTGGAATAGGAAAAAAACAACTTTGAAGGTCATAATGTTTTTAAATGCAAAATAGCTCCAAATTTTTAAATATTTCTTCATATTATAAGTTAAATTGAAATATTTATTAGGATATTAGATTGCTACCACATTTTTGCCAACATGCATTTATCCACAAGCTACAGGGAAGAAAATTAGTGATGCTTGTCTTAATCCAGAATACATTTTCACTTTTCTTTCATGCACTCTAGCCAGATGAGTGGGCAGCTATTTTGAAGGTTGACAATCTGCTCCAAGTCTTGGAAAACAGGCAAATCCCCAAAGAAAGAATGAAAAGATTTGTGATCCTAGTTCAGAGTAAGGAGAATACATGGATTTTAGCAATGAACCAACAGTTGAGAAAACACAGTTGGTACTGCAATTTATTGATGTTGTAGTCTTGGAGACACTGTTGCTGACTGTCCTTTCATTTCTCCACTTTATGATGGGCTAATGGATGCCTGCCAGAGCTGTTCTCATGTTTGGTACATACATTTAACACTTAGGTTTTTACCTGACAGATTTCATGAGGCCCCAAAGAGTAGTATTTTCCATGTCTTGTGTCCTCTTCTCCACTGTTCATGCTTGTATCCTTCTTACTGTACTGACTCTCTTTTTTTTCTACCCTGAAACAAACAGACTATTGACAGACTACCCTGACTTCTGATAGCTATGGAATCTGTGGTAATACAATCACATCCTGTTTCTGGGCAGTATGATTTAGTCATTCAGCATTGTTGGACACACAGGAGCATCTTGGGTGTTATTAAATGGAAGAAATGTTAGGTGAAATGCTCCATCAATCCCAGATACCCCACCACAAAGCCATATGCCATCACTGGAATCTGTTGACCTACTTACGCCATCTCTAATTCTATTCCTGATAGCCTATAATTAGGATGGTCTGAAATAGCCTGAAAACACACAGTGCCAGCATTTATCCCCAAAGGCAAGTCACAAAACCTTCAATAAGGCCTTTTCTGAAATTTGTTTTTAAGTCAACAGATTTGACAATGTTTTAACATGAAAAGGGGAAGGAGAGAAAAGATATGGGGAAGGGGAGAAAAGATATAACTAGAGAAGAGTCAGAAAGAGAGATGAGAAAAAAGGGGGAGGGTAAGGAAAGGGAGGGGAGGGGGGGAGAGAGAAATAATCTCATTTTTGTACATTTCATTAAATGTAGAGCAAGCTCTTGCCCAAATTTGTTAGCAGATATATCAGATCCATGCAGAAAGGTTGGGAGATTCACCCCAAATAAAACAACCCCAATAAATAAATAAAGCAAACAAATATTTATACAACACAGCTTCTGCTTTTGTGTCTGGGTCTACTGTGAACACAAAATCACTTCTGAAAGAACTAAGGGTGAATATAACAGTATTTTCAACCCAAATGTCCCCCTACCCTTTCCTCCCGCCCCCAACAAATAGAGCTTCAGAAATGTAACACCTATCAAATATTTCCTCAGAAATGCCAGATTGCTGGGATCTTAAAGAGTTCTACTTTTTTTTTCCTTCCCTTTTTGACATTTAGACAGATTGAGTTTGAGAGAGGAAGTGACTCTGAGTCCAGACTGCCCCGCACCACTGTCAGAGGAAATAACTGAAGCAAAATGAAGTGATAATATACTGTAGAATATTTAACAGAGGGAGTGAAGGGAGCGGGGGTGGGGGGGCAATGCCAATCTGAGAATATACACTGGTCCCCAAAATAGATGCAGCCCCCTGTGCCAGAGCAGATGCCAACTACAGTACATCATAAAATGGTAGAATTACCTTGCTCTGTGGGCTGTGTGTTGACATAGGAGCCCTGACTCCTCAATAGTCAGGGGAGCTGCCCCCCCACCCCAGTTTCTGCTATCTTTTGTCACAGAGCCTGCCAACTTTCCTCTCTACTCCTTTCTGTATATTCCTCAGTGAGAGAGCAAGTGACCACTTTAATGACTGCAGCATGTTAAGTCCTGACAGAAAAAGTCCAACCCTGGGGCCTTCTGCCACAGCATGATGAAATCAGAAAGTCCATGGGAGGATATTAGAAGGTTCTTTGCATTCTGGAGAAGACTCAAGGTGACTAGGGAAGTTGAAATTTCCCGTCCAAGGAACTATGTGATAAATAGGGTGGTGATGGAAAAACAAGACCCCCTTCTGTGAGTTTAATGAGAAACGGCCACCTCCTGGGGAAAGAAGGGAGAATGCTGAAGTGGTGTCTTAACATCATGCAAAAGTTGAAACATTGGCAAAACAAGCTTCCTTCCTCTGCTGAAAACTTCAGAGAGAGGAGTGTTCCTTGTTACAGGGAGTTGTTTTAACGAATCCTGCTGAGGGTGGGTAGCAGTCTCTGTAATGAGCTCTATTGCTGTTAGCGGAACACCTTACCCTTGCTAGGCTGCCATGCTGGCTCCAGAGCCGAACACCTTACCCTTGCTAGGCTGCCATGCTGGCTCCAGAGCAAGAGCAAGCTCATAGCCCTCATGTGACTGATGAACTGCAGAGGGTTGATATGTGAGGATGCCCCCCCACCCAAGGAGAAGGAGAGGAGGGAGAGGGGGAAGAGGGTGGGAAAGGAAGAGTGGAGGGAGGGGGTTGTGATAGAGATGTAACTTGAATAAATAAATAAATGTTGAAAAAATGGAAAAAAAAAAAAAGAATCCTGCCACCACTTGTTCACAAAGGAGTGGAAGTTGACATCTGAGGAAGGCCAGTTGGTCTTTTTCTCTATGTGAAGACTGAAAATCTCCTCTTTTCTTTCCTGGCAAATTTCCTCTTCATCTTTGTGCTGAAGTTTCCTGGCCTGTGAATCTCTTCCACCCACCAAACCTGAGACTATCACCAAGGCTGAGGGAGGCTAGAGAAAGTTTCATCCCAGCTCTCTTTCTTCCTTCTAGCCTATCTTTTTGTCTTGATTTCAACCCAAGGTTGATCTTCAATATCTTACATCAAGGAAAAAAAATGTAGGTTCCAGAGATTTAAGTGGAGGTGTTACTGGGGAGAAATTACTTTGAAGGTCAATGGACATCTGCCACTATGTTTCCCTGGATAGTCATTCCTTTCAGAGTACACACAAATAAGAGTGGAGAGTTCTTCACTTTCAGAGTACACACAAATAAGAGTGGAGAGTTCTTCACTTAAAAAAATTATTAGGCCTGATTTTAAGATGAGAAAAATGGAATGACTTTAAGCCCTGGCTCAAGTTTCTCTGGCTGTGTGATTGCAATCAATAAAAAGATGATAAGTGAAGGCAAGAGGATAAGATAAGGTGATGTTGTGGTGATAAGATACTAAGATGTGAGGACATAGTGAAATTGGAAGAACAGTTCATTCAGAGTTCCTATTAACATTTTTCAGTTAAGACAGACATTTGTTCTATCACTGTGATTAAAAACAAATAAGAAAAATTGGGACAGGACCAGACTAGAGAGAAGGCTGAGCTACAAAGGGCCTTTGTTGATCTTGTAGAGGACCCTGGTTTCATTTCACAACACACACGGGACAACTTATAACCACTTACATTTTCAATCCCAGGAAATCTAAGTCCTGTCCCTTCTGGCCTGGTCCTTCTGCACACATATGTGAGCAAACACTCGGGCAAACACACTCTCATATCAAGTAAATAAATAAATCTAAAAACCTTTTCTGATGCTGAAGAAATGTCTTTGTGTCTAAGAACACTTGATTGGTTTCCAGGTTGGAGAGAAAGAAAGAGAGAGAGAGAGAGAGAGAGAGAGAGAAAGAGATGAACAAAATGTAACTAAGTAACTACAGCAATTTTTCCCTCCAAAAAAGAAAAGTTTGCTAGAGTCTCATAGTTAAATTTTGAGTTGTTTAGGAATCAACAGGGTGTTCTGGATCTAAGAAGATATTTTTAAAATTATGAGGCAAGTTAGTATGAAAGCTGAGTTAGATATAGAACTTTAAACTCATGGAGATGGTTAGATAGTATAATGTTAAAGTCAGGTGCCAAATACATATGGACTGGACATTGGGAATGTATGCTAAGCCATATAACTCTTATAATTGTGGCCTATTTATTTCTGTTGTTTTGTATTGTATTTATAGTTATAAGAAAAAGAATCATTTTTTGGACTGAAAGGGAGAGCTGTTGGGGGGAAAAATAAATACCTTAA
>CAJQZJ010028836.1:271799-285684 GCA_907164525.1 Lophiomys imhausi | reverse complement strand
TCGAGGGGGAGGAGGGTGGAAGGGTGGGACTGGAGGGGGGAGTAGGGAGGGGATTGTGATTGAGATGTAACTTGAAGAAATAAAAAATAAATTATTAAAAAAAAGAAAAGTTTGCAAACATCTTAGTGTATTACTTCATTAAGTGATTCTACTTACATATTATTTAATGAGTTGAAACTGTTTTTCTTTCATTATCACAAGGATTTTAAAAACATTGAGGAAAATTATATTGGTATATCCATTTACAATTTAATATCAAATGCATGATTTAAATTATCTTTCATAGGTGGACCTATTAATAAGTTTAAAGGAACTTTTAGTCTGAAACAGCCATTTTTATTAGGAGTTAAGCTAAACTTATTTTTTAATTCAGAAAAAAATTGAAAAATTTAAGATTTATTGATCATGTACTCAAACTGCTATCAATCCATTAATTTATATCATCTTCCTCTATTTTACCATGTGAATTCATTTTAAATGTTTTTGTTTTAATTATAGTGTTTGCATAATTTAACACTGATAATTATAATGATATATCTTCTTTATTTAATATCTATAAGGTACAGGGTATACTTTCTATATTTAGTTATTAATTTAACCATCGAATGCAGATGAAGGAATCCAAATTCAAGCATTCTAGAAATGGGATAACCAATAAGTGGTAGAGTTTAACTTGAACTCAGGTGTGGGTTACGCTAATTCTGTACTTCGAACCTGACAGTATTTTCCTAAATGCAACATATTTATGGAATTGCATCTTCAAACATATTCAACCACAAGTAGATAAAAATATCCAAAATACATATTTCAACACAAAATAGCATTATAATGGTAAACTATGTATATTTTAACAAAAATCCAAGTTAATCCATTTTTATTTTTGGCCCATGAAAGTAATCCTGATTTGTGCCAGAGAATGCCCACTGTGACAATTGACACAATTTGCTTTGAGAGCTTGAAATTTGTTATTATTTCTTTATCTTACATATTGTTATGATTTTCATTTTGATGAGGTTGTAAGATCTTGTCATGGTATTCCCTTGTGCTCTGTTTTTGGACATTAATTATATGAAAATGGAACAATTTTCCCATACAAAGGAAAGGTATGGGACAAGAGAGGCTGTCTGACAGCCCCAATTACTCTACTTCTGCATGATACATAGGGCACTATTTGAACCTTTAGCAATTTTCTGGCATGAGGAGTATCAAAAGCATACTCCATGGATGAGAGGAAGGATAGCAGTTCCTGCGATTACGCAGGCAATTGCCCATGTGCCTCAGAAGGTAGCGTTTAACTTGCAGGTAATCATGGGGAAATAGCTTGATGATGCGTGTCAAGCTTTTAATTTTTCCTGGGTGGGGGAAGGGTGGGGATGGGAGTGGTTAACAGTGCAGACTTACAGTTTGCCCACTGGCTTTATGGCACCAGATGCATCTGCTCACCAAACAAACCAGGAAGATGGTGCCATTCCGAGAAATAAATTCAAACACAGACTCCAAACTCTAGCATTTCTTTAGCTAGATGAAGCAGCGTCAGATGAAATTTATAGCCTGTCACTGTTAGGGTTCAATCAAATCATTTCAGAGTCACTAAATTGCTATTAATGAAAAGGGATTCATTAGAACATTTTAACTTACATGGTTTTTATAGTTTATTATATGGTACATCATGTGTTATTCATGCCTTTTATTCCTTTTGAGCTTGTGTATTTTTCTTTGTTACAGAAAAGTCTGTGTGGCTTGAAGAAAGAAGGTTGGTCTTCTCGGTTAGATTTCTCCCTTCTTATATTGCTTAGCTTAGACAGTGTGGTACTCGGTATTTGACCTAGGCTGCTGCTGCTGCGTTCAAGTCATTAGCTTCTTAGTGTAACTCAGCCAGTTCTCATGGAGATATTTCTGATTCAAATGGCTTTTTGCTGTTATTATTGAAGAATTTGTTTTTGACACAATCTCAGACTTTTTTTGCTGTTGTTGTTTCTCTGACAAATACCTAAAGGTAAAAAAAAAAAAAAAAGAAAAGAAAAGAAAATTGTGTCTTCCCAGTGAGAGCAAAATTGATGCACAGATCTACGTGATCATGTTGCATCTACCATACCTAACTTCCCGCTAGGTCCTCTTAGGACTTGCATATACCAGAACCTAGGAAACTAGGGAATTAGAGGCAATTAATTGTTTGGTCACTTTGAACACCTCTAGTAAATTAAATATCAACATTTGTAATGTAGACTATTTTATAAATTATTAATATTAATTTACTCATATATTTAGCAAATTTTATATATTTGAGTGGTTTACAAATGTGCCAAGAACTGTTCTGAGTTCTTATGGATACCTCAGTGAATGAAAAAAAAACCACAATGTAAGAAAACAAACTCTATGCTTTCATAGAGTTCACATAGTAGTGGGGCAAATAGACAATCAGCAGAAAGAACTCATATAGCAAAATAGACAGAACTAAATGCAAAGGGGGGAATCAGAAAATACACTGAGAAGAGGATGATGAATTTTTAGATAGAGTGCCATTAAAGATCTTGAAGAACAATGGAAGTAAATGAGAAAAATATCACAGCCATATGCTGTCTGATATAGTAGGCATTAGCTGTATTGTCTAATACAGCTGTGAAACCACTCCGTTACATAGAAGACAAATGATACTGCTCCTAAAAGAAGAAAAAGACAAATCTAAAATCTCAAAGGAGGGGTGCAACAGAAGCTGTAGTACAGAGGTGAGTATGGCTGTACTCTGTGGAAGGTATGGGTAGAGGAGAAGTAACCACAAGGGCTAGGGCACTCTGAACTTTGCAAGGGCTTTAAGATTCTCTGAGAAATCTTGTCTCGAAAAATCCTTTAAAAAAAAAAAATTACTCTGAGAAAGAAGGAAAACCTTTGGAATGTGTTGAGTGGAAGGGTGCTCTGATCTGATTTTCACCATGTCGAGGTCACACTGACTGCTATTTTGAGAATTAAGTAAAAGAGCCAAGAGCTTAAGTCCAGAGACCATAGCAGTGCTCCAGGGCAAAGGAATGACAGCTTAGAGCAGTGGGTAGCAGAGTAAGAACTAGTAGACTAACTTCTAGACATATACTGCAGCAAGGGGAAGGTATACAAGCTACTACCTAGAGATATCTTTACATCATAGAGGTCAGAAAACATGCCAAGACATTAGGATTTGGCTGAACTCAGTCTCAACGAGTTTTTCCTTCACATGTCAGTTCTGATGTTGGTGCTCCATCTTGTTCACCAGCATGCATTAACTCTGCATTCCCTGCAAACTGTGAAATACATTTTTTATGATGCATAATATTAATTATGTAATTGATAAACACCAGATGATGGTGATAGAGTAATACAGTCATCACTTAGGAAAATAAATACCCACAAACTGACTTTTCCATACTATTGTGAAGGATGCAGTACTTGACAGGGGTTTTATTGATAGGCAGTTCTAGTAGTAGAAGTTTCTGGATATCATAGAATTTAGCTAGAAGATATGTAAGGGACATAAAAATGTCATTTCTGCTGCTTTTGCCATTTAGCAAATTACCAAAGCAAATTTTGAATGTAGCAGAGAGAATGAGAATCCACCCTACAAAGAGTACTACTAGCTGTGGCTCTCATGAGATGACTTTTGTGTTCAATATCAACAAGCACTCATAAAATGAATAAATGTTGGGACTGGACATGACTCATCAGTTAAGAGCACTGGGTGCCACTCTTACAGAAGATTAAGGTTCTCTTCCAGCATTGGCATTGATGACAACTATCTGCAACTCAGGTTCCAAACGCTGACACCCTCTTCTGGCCCTCACAAGACCAGGCATGCATGTGGAAAACAGACATAAACACGTAAACAAAACAACCATACATATATCTTTTCTAATATTTTAAGTGAACAAATATAAACATTTACAGTTTTGAGACAAGGCAAAAACTTTTTGCCGTTTCATTTTTCAATAGCCTCAGGTAAGAATTTTTTTAATTATTTTGGTTTCTTGGTTTCTTTTCACTGCCAAGGAATATACTTCAAGAGAATATCCATTTAAGACCAAGAAAGTGAAGATCCACTGCCTGACAATTGGCCTCACGCTGCAGTGACTACTATTCTTATCTAACTATGGAGAAAGTTCATTTAATTTTCACATAAATCAAGTAGCAAAGGACATTAAAAAAAAAGTTAACCTTATATTTTCTTTAGGTTCATCCACAGATAAGTAAAGAACAATATTAGAGTACTCACATTTTCTTTTTTGATAACATTGCTCCAAAAGCTTATGAGACATGTTTTATCCTGTTGTTTCAAATACTACCCTTTTAGTGATTTTAGACACAATCACTTCAACATGATTAGTTGATAACATCACTTCCCTCTTGGCAGAAAATATTAGGAAGTATTTGAGCAGAGATTTGAAGTGAGTAGGAACAAAGGCAGTAAATTTTTCTATTTTGGGTTATCCACTCTGAGAGAGTGTCAAGAACTTGCATAGAAGTAATAATTTCTGGAAACACAAGTGTTTTTTAAGTCATGTCTGCTGAGGTGTATAACTCAAATGGACTTGTGAACAACTTCTCTGTCTTTCCTTCTGTGTGCAAGACTGTTGTCAAGAGCATAACTGTCAATCATGAATCCAATGCACTGCTTCCCCAGGCTCCAAGAAAATAACTTAATCTTTCTTCCATATTTGGCAGAATCATTTTGTAAAGGAAATAATGATGACAGACAAACAAATGAAGGAAGCATGTGGTATGATAGTAGGTAACCTAAAGAATACATCTTTCAATTTTCCTTCCCCCATTTCCTCTAATATTATCCTTCAGATCAGTCTTCATTACTTTTTATTCTGACTGTCTATCTACAGTATCCATCCCCCCCCCCAATAGTTTGCTCCCATAAAGAATTCTTTAGAATCTGGCTTATGGAAAAATCTTTGAGGGCTTGGAGAGCAGTGGAAAACATTCCTTTCATATACGTAAGTAATATGAGAACCAGTCTGGTGGGACTTTGTGTAGGAAGCTGTATAAACAGCCAAAAAGAAAAAAAGAAAAGAAAAGAAAAAACAGTGCATACTCCCAGAGGTGAAATGTCAATTGGGGCTGCAAAAAGGGGTCGACAATGAAATAAAAACATTCACAAGCAAACATGGATCTCTCTCTCTCTCTCTCTCTCTCTCTCTCTCTCTCTCTCTCTCTCTCTCTCTCTCTGCGTGCTCTGCATGTGTGTGTGTGTGTGTGTGTGTGTGTGTGTGTGTGTGTTGACAAAGAAATAGCCTGTATTGTAATTATATGTCTCCTGCTACATTATTTGTCATGAAGACTGGCTGTTTGAATGGCCTTGATCTAACAAAGGTAAGGGAATTTTAAGAGATTTTAAGTGAAGAAAATAATCAAAGAATGTTACCAGGTCGTTTTTCACATTGTGCAGGTGACTCAAAAGTAATCCTTGCTCTAAATATTTCTCCATAAATGTATTCCAGTAAGACTGGTGAGGAATAAGGAAAATCGATGAAAAACTACAGTTGACTCATATTTGACAGATGGCAGGAGTACCTGTAGTCTTGCGCGGCTTTCTTTAACAATGATTTTATATGCTTTAACCCATTTAATGATTACCCTGTTTATGTAGTAATTGTGATTATATCCACTGTCATGCTGAGAAAACTGAGGCCTGAAGTCACCCAACGAGAAAGAGGCCAAGTCAACACCACAGTCTAACTATTATGATTGCTTTAACTTCCCGCTTGTATCCTGTTGTATATGTCACCTAGCTCTATCCCATCTCCATCTTAGCCCCTAATTTGTCACATAAGAAACTTCCAGTAATGAAGCCATGATTCTGACACTGATGTAGGATCATGAATTTACTGAAGTAAAAGAATTAAATAAATTAGCAGATGCATATTTAGGGATAAAGAGCTATGAGAAATTAATAAAGTTTGGTAAACTCTAATCTTACAATAAATAAGTCAAAGTTTTTAATAAACATTCAGGAGCCCACATAATCTGATTTACACCTCCTCACATTTTAAAGTTCACTGTCATGATGCCATTCTTCACCAATGACAGAATTCATTGTTAAAAGCTATTGATGAATTTTTCCTACCTTTGAATCCTTCTGATATTCTCTTCTCTTATCCCAGACCAATTCATTTGACTAATGTCTGTACTTCAGAGTTAGTTCAGTAAATCATTTGTACAAGACCCTTTGCCCCATTAGTTAGAGGTAGTGCTGGGTAGGGGAATTTGACCCCACAGCCAACTCTATCTTGTTCTCTTTGTGTGGTTTTACAAATATCTAATACCTATCTCTCTAGACTGTTGGTTTCTTTAAGGGATGAACTATGGAGTAATCTTGGGCACATAGCATAGACAACATGCTGTGAATGCTTAGGGAATAGATACCACTAATTTTTAGGGGCAATAGGCACACTTAGAAAGAACTCTCCTTTCATTACTCCCTGCAAGATCCTTTCATCATTAGCACAGGGCCTTAAATATGATGCCAAAATTGTAATTTTGCTCTACAGAAACAGTATTTATGTTTTTTCAGAAGCATAGCTGGTTGGCTTTTACATTTAGAACTAGACTCAGTGAATACACACTTGAAAGTTTTGTTTTCACACTCATGAAATTCAAAGGTGTACCATTCAGAAATAAAAAAAAAAAAATCGAATGATGCTTCTAAACTCATAGCTCTTTCATTCTAAATGCAGCCAGGGCTTGCGTCCTCCTGGCAAATTAAATGAAAAACCAGTATATATCAACAAAGACCATTTATTTTTTGATTGAACTGCAGATCAAATAAACTCCATTATCTTATATATACTATCCATTCTCATTTTCTCTTGCAAAGTACAAGAAGTGAGTCTCATTCCAAAATGAGCATTATGTGAGCATCTCTTCTTGGCCCATATAGATTTCTGTCTTCCAGTATACTGTTGTTTTCTTGTCTTCACTGTGCCTTTATTCTCACTATAATTTCCAGAATCTTTGTTAAGCTCCTACTGAAAACTCCAAACACAAAGGGGATAGGTTTACCTTTAAATAAGGGAAATTCTTTTTATCTCAGAGGCATTTGCCATATGGACTCTTAATAGAGGCAGATACTGGAATGCTTCCTTAGAAGACTCCAGAATGTTTCCAGAGACACGGGCATGCAAATTAAAACTTCTGCAAAGGCAGGATTGATTTACTGTATGCATTTGCTAGAGGTTTTACTAGAAAATTCTGCAGTATGAATTATAAAGTGTTTTTAATAGCTAGAACAAGTAGGACATTATAAGCCTCATTGTTACATGTTATATGCACCAAAAAGTGTAACAGAGAGAGGCAAATATATGTAGGAGTTTTTTTTTTAATAGTAATTTATGTCCACTGAGTCCCCTTGCATCGATTTTATTACCCAGCATGGTCAAAACAATAGAAGAGAAAAGGCTTTAAACAAATGAACACAGTTCCAATGAGACAGAGAATAGTTACTTATTTTTCCACAAGTATGTCAACAGCATTCGAGATTGGCACAAGGATGCAAAATGTCAGAGATTCAGAAGGTTCTCACTGTTTTTTTTTTTTTTTTCCCTGAGGCTGGTGTGTGTGAGACTGGCAAGTTTGCCACGTTGTGTGAAACGGCAGTGTAGCATCCCTGGGGACCATGAGGCCACTTCCCCGCTAGAGGAAATGGACATTGAGAAAAACAGCAAAGTATCTGTGGACGCTCCTAAGTACGCTGAAGCTTTAATGGAACCTTGCAGTGTGATGAGTCTCAGGAAGTTACTTGAGTCGCAATTTTACAGAAAATGTCTACTGCAGCGCCAGCCGGGGCTGAGAACCAAGTGGATAGACAGTTAATAAGAACGGGGATATTTTCCTGCTGCTCTCGTCTTGCTGCTGACTCCCCCAACTGCTATCATTTCAAACTTAAGCTCTCACCTGCATGATCACTTATACACAAGTATTTGGAATTTACCACATACCTTGCTTATTCCCTGAACATGAAGGAGATATACTTAAAATTACATTTGTTGACCAGCAAACCATTGGGGAGTGAATTATAGGTTTTGTCAGTTTGAGTAATCAATTAGCTTATAACTCAAGATATTTGAAAACATGAGGATAGGTCATACCTTTAATGCAAGAAAGAGAATCATTTAACAGCACGAATCTAATTGCTGAGGATCATATAATAATAAGTCGGAATTATAGATCCAACTCTTTTAAACATGTTAGTCAAAATAGTAATAAAAAAAGAAAAAAAAAACAAGTACAAAACAGAAAAATCCAGAAAATGTAAATGTGTGACAAAATATTTAGTAATATTCAAAAATACCCAAAGATTTTAATATTCCAACAGATAGCATAAAATATTAATTTGGCAAAAATTGCAGCTTTTAAGCTGCAACTTTCACTCTTGTTTTCTGAGCACAAGAATGAGCTAATTAGTAAATAACACTTTAAGAATAAAATGGATTGTTTTATTTTAATATTTGACAATTAGAGAGTTGACTTTTCTTCAAAGGGTTTATGCTATAAAATGAAATCACACTTGTGCAGCATCACTATTCAACTGAACTGAAACATAAAAATAAGTTCGTCAGTAACCAAAACATCGACCTCTCAGAGTCCATTCTTAGTGTAAACACCTGTTATTAACACTTTTTAATACTGGGAATGCCCTTCATGTAAATATTTGATCAGAATACACTTCTATAAATTGTCTGTTACTCTGAACAATAATTGACCCTGCATGGTTCCAACACCTGTCAATTCATCTATTTTCTAAATCTCTATTACATTTCAATTTCTCTTTATTTTTGGCTGATGAGTGCTTACACCTGTTGATCATTAAGATTACAGCTGGCTTGCAATGAAGTAGTCCTTGCAAAAAGAAAATATATTTGCCTCTACTACTGTTCCAGGAGAGATTAGTGGACACAGAGGCAGGAAAAGGTAGTCAGCCTTGTACAGGCAGGTTGTTAGCAATAGTTACATGCTGGCAGAGACATTATTCTTCCTGTGGCTAATTTGAGTTTACAGGCATTGAATAGGGAATGTCATATTGTAAACTAAATGTCCAAGGACTTACACATGTAGCAAAACAATTTTTCTGACTCTACATTTTTCTTAAAGTAGAAATGTGCATTTGAAATAAGAACCTTTCAAAATTTGGATGAGTAGATGGTGTTAGTTCTGGTTGCCAGGGTTTCTGACATTCAGTCAGTATGAGTCTATACACAACTCTTTCACAATGGGTAGTGGCACAGCTCATTATATCAGTAAAGTAACTTGAGTGTGCAAGTTAAAACTAAGAGGTATTTTTACCTTCAATAAACCAGACAATCATTAGAAGTTCTGAGTCAAGCTTTAAAAAAAATTCTCCCATGTCTGTCAATAACTGCTTCCTGAAATGAGGTCACTGTTTCTTCACATGTTAGCCTATGAAAGCCACAGAACTGGTGTCTGAGAATTCAAACAATTAATAATACCTGCAATCACAGCCTGTCGTGTCAAAAAGTCATCATCTCTCCTCATTTTATCTCATCAGTTCAACTACCTAACAATTGTTGAAAGCAGCAAAAAGAGCAAATTAAAATGAATCTACTCCTCCGCGTTTGCCAGACAAGCCACAAACTAAATACCATCTTAAAAGATGAAAAAAGCAAGTCGAAGAAGCAAAGTCAGGTCTGAATGATGAATATTTCCACTTTGGGTTAAGTTTATGTCATAAAGTCTTTTATTTGGCACTGTGTAGATTGTCAGCAGTTTTTCTCTTGGATTTAATCGATCACTTAAACCACAATGGCCTGACTTAACTGTTACGTGGGCCTATGATGGTAATGGCTTGAAAGTAAAGTAAAGATGAAGAATGGGAAATGGTAAAGCAGTGTATTGTATACTTTAAATCTCTGCAATTTGTGATTTAAGAAAGTTAATGAAAGAGTGTAGGAACAAAAACTAAAGATGGGTTCAGGCTTTGTGACAGTGAGTTCCACTCTGAGATTGTGAAGGGAAAATCTTCAAGAAAAATCTAAAGAGAAACCATAAAACACAAAGCACAATTCCTAAACTATTTTGAAGAACCACACTTTTTGACAACTGAAAAAGAAATGTCTGCAAAGTACAGAGAAGAGCATGTGGCTGTAACATAGCTCAACCTGTGGCATCAATATTCTTAGCAGAATTAGCTACTGAGGTCTTTGTCTACACACAAAGCTCAGACTGCTGGATACAGGGAGTCTACATCAATGCAGAACCAACCAACTTAAGATACTGCCATCATTAAATATAGGTCATTATTTTAGACAATTTCTTCTAGTCATCATAGTATTACAGATATCAAGTCATGTTTTCCTAGTGAGCATATGTTAACTCTTAATGTGCTGGATAAATTTCTATTTGAATGCTATATTTTAAAAGAAATAGAAAAATCTGGAACTCCATTTCATGCACGAAAGCATATGGTTGAAACTAAATATAGTTTGAACATATGAAGCATATTAAATTAATTATTATAATTTAAGTGATTTGAAAAATGTCTTCGGTTTTTATGACATATGCTTCTAATGATTCACATTACCTGTAGGCACTTCAAAAGCACTGGGATTCCAACTCTCTTCAGTAATTAGGGGGGTCGAATGATATGCTGGATACATTAGAGAAAAGAGCCTTGTGAACGTGGGCCATGTACCAAATATATACCCTTCAAGACAGATGAGAACTGAGTCCTAGAATGAGCAGCAATTGTACCATTTTTTGAATGTCACATTTCAATGCCATGAGGACATACCAAGACTGGAACTAAAACTCAATGTACTATTTGTACTTGATGGCCTGTGTGTTGTCCATCATGGTGAGATCTCATTTCCACCATGTGAATCAATCAAACTTGACTTTATGCATCTCCATGTCTAAGAATCCTAATCTGAACCATGAAGTTTATTCATTCATTCTTTCACCAGTCATTAACAAATATACTGTCAGCATCTGCAGAAGACAGTTCAGTGTTCTCTTAGACTTCACAATACTTAGACCAGACCATTGGGAAAAGAGTAAAAGGAAACAAAGCCAAGTATGGAAGGACACTTCCCAACAGGGGATGGAGATAGAGTATTTGCTGAGGCAGACATAAATCTCTTTACTATGGATCATTCAAGGAAGCCACTCCAGAAAAATGACACTTTGTCAGTGCCTTCTGGGAGAAAAAGCTACCAAGGGTCTTCAATTTTTCTTGTTGTGAAACATCTATTTATGGGTCTCAAGCTGAAATGAGCTCTTCAAGACAGAGAGAAGGAGCTTGTGATTGAGGTTAAGAACATGGAGAAAAGTAGAAGTGAAATTAAGAGTTTATCAAAGGATCCTGTAGAGCTACTTAAGCTGTGGTCGAGTGTAAATTATTATTTTTAGTCTAAAATACAGCACTAACTATAATAGGCTAGTATTAGAGAAAGAAAACTGGGCAATTACTAGGTACTAGCCAATGCTTTAAGCACCACAGACAACCTCTATTCTTTGTTACCCCTCTCCTCATTTCATTCATATGAGCACAGAAGTCAAGGACTTCTGCAGAACTGTACA
Organism: Lophiomys imhausi; assembly: GCA_907164525.1. Classification (NCBI taxonomy): domain Eukaryota; kingdom Metazoa; phylum Chordata; class Mammalia; order Rodentia; family Muridae; genus Lophiomys; species Lophiomys imhausi. The sequence goes on along the minus strand of CAJQZJ010028836.1, from coordinate 274,119 downwards.
GCCAATAAGAAAATCCAGTGATCCACCAATGAACACTATACTTTTTGTGTTGCATGTGAATTACAAATGCCCATATGACAATGTTTATTATGCTTGTGTATCTATTTCTGTCTCTCTATGTGTGTGCTTGCAAGAGAAAGACAGACACAGAAAGGCAGAGAGAGAGAGAGAGAGAGAGAGAGAGCATTTGAGCACCATAGTACAGGTATAAATGTCTGAGTACAACTTTCTGTGTTTCCCTTTTCCATCAGGCAGGTCTTAGGGATCAAACTCAAGGTGTTAGACTTGCCAACAAAAGGCTACATCTCCTGAGTGGGTCATTTCATCAGCCCTGTGTGATGATATTTCTGAACCTTCTGATTTTTCTCAATGTCCCAAATTTAAAGCCAATGTCTCTCTATGCACTTCACTATATTCTATACAACCAACTTGCTGTTTTATTTGTTTTCTTTGGCTGGTAGTATGTTTTACAGGGCATGCCGTATGATAGACAGTATGGCAAAGTGAGAAAGGTACAAGATTTGAAATTCACTTTGTTTAGCAGGCTAAATAAAGAGACATCAAGAGCACAGCTTCAGATAAGCAAGTCTGATTGTCTATGCTCCAACAAAATATTTGGCCATGTATTTGTCTGCTGCTAAGGTACAGATGACAATACCTCATGTGTGCTTTTCAACCACCCATTCATTCATTCCACAAATACTCACTGTCTTCCATTTTCTTGTCTGTGAAATGAAATAGGAAACAACAAAAACTCTGCCTTCAAATAGTTTGCATTCCACTGGACAGAGTTTAGATGAGATGAGTGTACAGGAAATTACAGAGTATATTAACATAAATGTAAATGCAATTGTAAAGGAAAAGGGAAGCTATCATTTTAAAGGTAGTAAGTAAAACCAGGATGAGACAGTGCTGTTATTGTATATGGAGGACCTAATACATGTTTTACCACTGGGATGATATCTGAGGAAGAAGCTTCAGGAAAGAGAACGACATCAAACAGCAACAACAAATGGAGGCAAAGAATGAGTTAGGAACAAACCAATGGTATATTTACATTGTGTACTGTAAAATCCCCCAATCCCCTGCATTTATAAGTAGACAATAACAGAGAATACAAAGAGGGAAGAGCCATAGAGAGCCACTGGGCTATCCAGGGAAGAAATTGTGAGAGTAACACCCACTAGTAGCTGGGATATGGTAAAGAATAACTATATTCTAGTCATGTTTTGAAAGTTTAACAGGAAGGATTTACTGACAAATCAGACATGGAATGAGCAGAGAGGATCCAGGAAAATGTCAGTCTCAGGTTACTTACTGTGAGGAACTTAGAAATGTCTACCTATAAAATGCCACTGACTTGGAGGAGTGAGGTGATGTGTACTGGAGAATTGGTAGCTGACATAAACTTCACAGTTCATCTCAATGTCTTCACCATGAGGTGCCCATGAGTTCTTTCCATAGAGGTGGTTGTTCACAAGCATTAATGGAAATTGTGAAGCAGATTATACATAAAAAAACATCACGAAGGTATTCAGAAGAGATCTGAGGCAAGAAGTCTATGTATGGCACCCACAAACATTACATCACTGTTCCCTATTTTTCATACAGAAAGGGCTTTAGAGATTTTCCTGAAGTAGGACAATGAGAACCGGAAGCCTACGAAGAGCAATGTAAGAATATGTTTGTGTCTGAGAAAGGTGAAGGGTTTAGAGGCATTACTAGGATAAGGCAAAAGAAAAGTTCCCCAGGTGGGAAATACAAAACAAAACTAGAAGACTTATGGATCTATGCCTCCCGGTTTGGAGAGAAAGCCAAATTAATACTGAACCAACAATTTCTAATAATAAAGTCATTAGCCTGGAGAAATAAGATTAAATATTTACACAAAGTAAATTTGCATTACCCTTTGTTTAAAAAATATATTAGACAAATGACTAAACAAATCAAGACATAAACATTTTATTTCATATCTTAAATGGTTTTACAACAACAATGAAGCAAATGTTATTCTCTGCCCTTTTTTTTCACTATTCTCAAATGGACAGCTAAAATCTTGGTTTTATATTCTAAATAACCTAAAAAAATGCAACTTTATAAAAATAGGACTATTTAATGTTACCATTGCTATGAATACTGTCTTATTTCTCTATCATACAGATGTATATAAAGAGCGCTTTTAATATTGGAACATTCATCTGTAACTTCCATCTATGTTTAATAAGGTCTCAATTCATAAAGCATCATAGAATGTACGAAGCAGAAATCACAAAAAGAAAGAAAGAAAGAAAGAAAGAAAGAAAGAAAGAAAGAAAGAAAG
>CAJQZJ010028836.1:243905-263822 GCA_907164525.1 Lophiomys imhausi | reverse complement strand
TTCTTCTTCTTCTTCTTCTTCTTCTTCTTCTTCTTCTTCTTCTTCTTTTCTTCTCTCCTCCAAGTAATGGCTTTGAATCATTCATTCAAAGGAGCTATAAAGACCCTCTAGCATCTTCTGGTGAAGCACTGTGAAGACTCTTTGTTTATGAGCAGACTATTTTATACTCTACTAGGTCACCCACTTTGGAGGCAGTTGTCATCACTCTCACTATATAGTATGAAAAGTTGCCAAAAGCATTTCCCTACTTTACAGATGCACTTGTCATGAACAAAATATGTGATTACATTCCATTTTTGGCAAAGGAATTTTATTTCTCTCTCTACTTGGGAAAGGAAAAGAAAAAGAAAAAGCAAATTTTGGTCACTCTTTTCCTTTTTAATCTTCTCCCACACCTGAATTTATATAAACTTAGGTATCTGGATTATATTGGATGAAATCACATTTAAAGACATTATCTCATTTTTTCTAAAAGAGTATCTTTGTCAGAATTCAACAATATGACCTCAATTTCATGGACAAGTTATTGTTTATATGATTAGGAAGATAATATGTAGTTTTCATATTTTAGACATGGTTGTAGCAAACTGCATATTCCAAATAGGCTGTTACTATATTTTCCATTTCACATCATCTATTGAAAGATATATTTGACATAAATCCCAACAAAGGATGGGTTCAATGTCTTCTACTTTTGGTGCTTAGTGGGATTCTGGAGCCATTGATACTAGTAGTTCATGATAGAATAGCACTATTTTTCTTTAGTGACTAATAAAGCCTCAGCTACAATGAAAGTAATTATGCCATCAGAAGATCTACAAGGTCAAAATCCCAAGCTGGCATACAAAAAGGACCACATAGAATTGTATGAAGAGAGAAGGATACCAGGACCATCCGCAGATCATCATCCACTGTCTTCCCAATTTTTCAGTCAGTGTCAGATGGCAACCACATGAAAGACTCTCAGAAAAGACTACCAGCTGAGAATTCAGCATGAACCCCTGAACCACAAGCCCCTTTAAGAGATCTTATGATTGTAATTCTTCTAAACTGCTAAATTCTTGCATTACTTATGGCATAGAATAGGACAAATATAGCAAAGTTAGATGCTTTTATAATTAAGTCTTAAAATGTCATCATTGTAGAGTCATATACTGAGGGCTACAGACAGGCAGAAAACATGTTTGGTTTGTTGTTGTTCTTTTGTTTAGGAAGAAAAAAAATATTGCAGTGGGATAGACCTCGGCCTCAGCAAATCCATAATCAACACCGATAAAAGATAAATAAATTTTAATTGTGTACCTGAGGCATCTATAGATTGATCTGTGAAGGAAAGTAGGAGTAAATGGTCTAAAATTACTTAAGTAACATTAGTCTTTTCAAAAAATAATTTTAACTAAATAGAGTAAAAGATTTTTAGAAAGATATCCTGTCAATTTCTAACTTTTCTAGGCTTGTTCATACTGTTGATATATGACTTGGAAAACATAGCTTTAATATCCTAAGAATCTCAGCCTCAAAAGTTTGAGAGATGACAGTCTCCATCTTCTTAAACCAAAGTAACACTCAAACTCTTCTAAATGACGATTCTACAAATGGTTGTCAAAATTTTGATTGAATACTTTAAATACATGAAGTTAGTTAATTATTTTGTTTCATGAGTTTAATAATGTTTGTATTTCCCAAAGATCCTTTCATGATAAGGACTGATTATTTTTCTTATCTTCACTTTACTGGTCTGCCCTCCTATGTCTATTCCTATTTGACCAGTGGAAATTCTGCATTCATCCACTCTCCTTGAGGGACCTTTAATACAACCCAAAAGTGATAGGACACAATTTGATCATGGGGGCAATTTCATCAGTGAAAGAAAACAGTGGGGAGAAATTGTATCTTGTTTGTGTTCTCTCTCGATTTTTCAGATGACAAGCAACTGAAAACAATTGCTGATATCCTCCAACAGCAATGCACATGACTCTAGTAATCAAATTGTAAAAATGGGAGATAATTAGCTTTGTCATACCTCATGGAGATCAGCTTGCAGCACTACTGTATCCTTTCCATTATGCAGGGATGGTATTTTCACAAGTAATAGAACCTATCAAAGCAAAACTCAAGACTATCACAGGGTCTCCTTTTACACTTCATACCAGTGAAGTCATAGTCATGATGAAGAGATTCTGAATTGTTGGGTATAATTAGTTCTGATTACCGTGAGGAAATAGATTTGGTGTGTTACAGTATGAGAAGAGAAGATGTTTCTAGAGCCCCGAGTATTCACTAGTGAAACTTCTATTTTTAAGGGACAATAGTAACTGTGCATGTGCAAATGAAGAACTCTGAAAAAATGCTGTTCCACCCATAAAGCCATGTAGACCATCCAATGTATCAATTGGAGATGAAAAAAAGATCTAGAAAGGACCATAGAGAAAGATGGGGATAATCATTAGCATTCCAGGTTAAGGTAAAGCAAAAAGCGTGTGTGGCATTGCTGACTAATCTTCAAGTTAGTTAGGATGCCACTTGCCACCATGTTCCTGGCACGTTCTTCTGTATCAATCTCAGAAGAATACCTAGTTCTTATAACAGAATGTCATATCCTGAAGGGTGAAAACATACCTAAGTGGTAGTGATTTTTCTCAACCTGACACAAATCTAGATATATCTCAGATAAGTGAATCCTGAGAAAATGCATTGGCCTGTAAACTTATTGGCACGGGAGAAACCAACTTACTATGGGCAGTGCCAAGCATGGACAGAATGTTCTGGTTTGGATTTGAAATCAAATTGAGGAAGCCATAAGAAGAAAGCCATTAAGCAACATTTATCCAATCCTTCTGATTCAGTTCCTGCCTCCAGTTTCTTGTCTTCAGTTCCTTCCCTGACTTCTTTCAGGAATAGTGTGATAACCTAAGATTTGTAAGAATAAATAAAACCTCTCATCCCCAAATTACTTTGGGTCATGTTGTTTTGCTATAGCAATAGACACCAAACTAACACAGTGGGCAAGTTATAGACTATATTGGATGCAGTTTGTAAGTCCTTCCTGTTTGACATGATGTAGCTTGTTCCTTGGGAATTAGAAATCTGCTCAGTAGATATTTCTGGCCATTGTCACTACTGGCTCAACAAATAACATTTCTAACTCTTCACCTCTAAAAACTGTGTCTTTCAGCAAGATTTTAATTGTATTCACTACAATGGGGTTCAACCACTATAGAAATCAGTCTGGCAATGTCTTAGAAAACTTGGAATAGCTCTACCTCAAGACCCAGCCATACCACTTCTGTGTATACATCCAAATGATTTCTCACAAAATCACAAGGATATAGCCTCATCTATGTTCATAGCAGCCTTATTTGTAATAGCTAGAAACTGGAAACAACCCAGATATCCCTGAACCGAGGAATGGATTAAAAAAAAAAAAAACTTATGGTACATCTACACAATGGAATTCAGCCATCAGAAACAATGAAATCATGCAATTTTCAGCCAAATGGATGGAACTAGAAAAGCTCATCCTGAGTAAGCTAACCCAGACTCAGAAGGATGCACATGGCATCTATTCACTTATAATCAGATGTTAGCCATATAGTACAGGATATCTATACTACAACCGATGCACCAAAGGGAACAGGAACATAGACTTTGTTTCCTGTCAATGAGACACTTTGCCCTAGTGGTGCTGCCTTGTAGGACCCCAGTGTATGAGGAAGCACTTGGCCCTCATAGGACTGCTGAACTGGTGTGGGGACTGTTATGTAGGGACACTCCACTCCAGAGGAGTGGGATGGAAGGGATAGGGGGTAGAGGGTGGGAGGGAAGGACTGGGAGGGGTGGAAAGAGGACACCGTGATGGAGATGTAATAAATAAACATAAACAAAGAGACGCTAATATCACTTGTGTTGTTTATTACTTCAATCCGAAAGTTTTTCTATTGTCATTTTCTAAGCAGTACTAAAGTTATTTTTTCAAATTTCTCTTCAAAAATGGTTAAATGCACAACAAAAATTAATTTAAAGTGTTCATTGGTGTTTGTGGACCCAGAGGCAATCAGAAACCATTGCTGTCCTTTTAGTATAGAATATAATGAGAGCAATATATAAATTTCAGTCTCTAATTATTACGTAGTAAATTATGGCATCTTTCATAACTATGCTATTCTGTTTTGGTTTATATGTTCTCTTTGTAAAGCAAGCCCCTAACTTATGGCCACAAAAGGAAGGTCTGTGACAAACTGGAGAAGTTCAATGTATCATCTTCCAATGTGATACTTTTAAAATATGGTAATCTGGCATTGATTAAAAACCAAATGAGAGTGGTGAAAATAAGAATGTATCTCAATATGGTTCTAAATTTCTCACTACAGTTTTCAATTATATAAATTTGCTAAAATTCCCTGGAATTCAGTTTCAGGGGGGCAACACTTACTAAATTAGCCTTCAAATAAATAAATAAATAAATATGGGGATGGGGCAAAAAAACAAAATAAATCAACCAAAAGAAAGGGGGTTAAAGTTTAAAATGTTATGATAGTACTAGCCTCTTTTTGAACAACAATAGTAATTGTAAAGTGGATTTTTTAAAATCCAATTCATACTCAAAGTTAATAATATTTTTCGGGACTCAACAAGATGGCATTGAAAAGTTTGGACACATTCTGATCATCAGGAAGACTGACTGGACCACCACAGAGATATATTCCTGCTGAATGGAAGTTTCAGAGGCACAAGTGTATCTGGGCTTGCCGAGAAAAGACAGGGACAATGAAGAACTCTGTACTGGACCTATAGATACTGGAAGAACCTACACGAGAGACAGAGCACTTCCCCCAAGGAAACAGAGCACTTCCCACTGTAGTGGAAGAGACAGCAAATTGAATCTTTTCAGGACCCCAGCTGGCAGCTTTTACCTCCAAACAGAGGCCCTGCTCAGTTCCTGAGTCCACAGTTTCTGTGCAGGCATTCTGACATCCAAAAGAAGACCAGGGAGCCACTACAGTAAGACTGAGAGTGATTATCCCTGAGATTTGCAACATGGCAACATCTGGCTGAATGGTAACTGGGAGATCAAACAAGTAGGCACTGAACTTCCCTGACCCCAAGCACGCTGTGGACAGGATATAGACTATTGGAACTCCCTGTCCCATCCTGGCCTCTTGGCTGGGCACTCCCCTGGGCACTCAGGGTACAGCACCTACATCTCAGCTCAGAACAGTAAAGCAGTTCTGGACCATTGCTTGATGCCCAAGGGAGTGAGGTGCACTGGACCACAGAGCTTCTGACAGAGAGGCATATGTTGATCCTGATACCACACTAAGAATAGCTTGGTAAGTCCATAATCACAGTTCTGACACCCTCCTATCTAAAGAGAAACTGTTAGAAGCCCCGCAAAACCAGACAGGCTGCTCTGGAACATAGCGCTTCTGGAAGGGAAAAGGCAGTCAAGCTTCCCCTCAATTCAAGTGCTGTAGACATCTTGTGAACTCCATATTGGAACTCCCTGACTGTGCCCGCTTTGGCAGGGCACTCAGTCTACAGCCTCAATCTACAGCACCTAGATCTCAGTAACGATCAGTAAAGCAATTCTGGGCCATTACATGCTGCCCAAGTAAGTGGGTAATACTAGACCACAGAGCTTCTGACTGAGAGGCACAGGTTGAAATTGAGATTTCCCCTAAAAGCAGCCTGGGAGGACCACAACCATTGTCCTGACCATAGTTCTGACACCCTAGCTACAGGGAAACTGCCAGAAGTCCCACCGGCTCAGGTAGGCTGGACTGGAGCACAGTGATTCTGCCTGGGAAAAGGCAGCTGAGCTTCCCCAAATCCAAGCACTGTGGACAGGGTGTGAACTCCACATTGGAACTCCCTGCTGGCACCTGCCTTGCCCATCAGCTAAACACCAAGGATACAACACAGAGAGTTTCGATCCTGGAGCAGTGAAACAACCCCGGACCATTGCTCCCTGCCTGGGTGATGTGGGCTGTATTAGATCACAGTGTTTCTGGCTCACATTGGACCTGAGAGCAGCTTCAGAGATCCACAATCACAGTCCTGACACACAAGCAGCATGGGGAGTGCAGCTCTAGACTAAAGTCTGTGACCTGCCGACCCCCACCAACATCACTAAGAAGACCAGCTGGATCTCAGGAATCTGTAGATAGGAATAACACATCCAACCCCAACCCCTGACCTTAGTACCCAGTTGGGACATAGCAGGAAGGAGTGAGCTATGGGTGGCTCACTGAGAACAAATCCCCAACACAAGGCCCCATCCAGCCTGTGGAGAGCTAGAGATCACCAAGCTTATATGGCCTCTACCCCAAAGCTCCTTCCTTAATACCAAGTCCAGAGGCCACCAGGAATAAACAGCTGAGGACAACCAGATGGATAAAAGAAGCAAAAGAACAAAACTGACAAAAGTCCAGGAACTATGATTCCAACAAAATTTATCTATGCTAGTACAGCAAGCCCTAACCATCCTACCACAGCTGAAACACATGAAAATGATGACAAATCTACACTTAGGAAGATGATAGAGGTCTTATAAGAAGAAAATAAATCCCTGAAAGAATTTAAAGAAATCACAGTTTTACAAATGAAAACAATGGAGAATTCCATTAGAGATCTCCAAGCCAATTCAGTCAAATATGAATGGGCAACAGACAAACTTATGAAAGATTCACAGGCAAGACAATCAAATTGGAGCAGTTCATGGATAAAACAGCTCAAGGCTTGAAATTGGAAATGGAAGCAATAAAGAAAACACAAGCAGAGACAAGCCTGGAGGTGGAAAACCAAGGAAAGAGTACAGGAACTACAGAAATGAGTATTAAAAATAGGATACAAGAGATGGAAGACAGAATCTCAGGCATGGAAGACTCAATTAAAGAAATCAGTACAACAAGCAAAGAAAATGAGAAATCTAAAAAAAAAGTCTCACCCACAACATCCAAGAAATCAAGGACTCAATGAAACAAGGGAACCTAAGAATTATAGGCATAGATGAAAGAGAAGATTCCCGACTCCAAGGTCCAAGAAACATTTTCAAAATAAAATCAAAGAAAAACATTTCCCAAACCTAAACAAAGAGATTCTGGTAAAATTCCAAAAGGCATACAGAACACCAAATAGATTAGACCAGAAACGAAATTCTTCTCTTCACACAATAATTGAAGCCTGAACAGACAGGTCATCAAGACAGAAACCAAACAGAGTAATAGTCAGAATAACAGAGGTCATGAACCAAATGAACCTAATAGATATCTACAGAACATTTCACCCAAACACAGAATAATATACCTTCTTTTCAGCACCACATGGACCCATCTCCAAAACTGACCATATAGTCATAAATGGGACCTCACGAAACTGAAAAGCTTTGGTAAGGCAAAGGACAATATCCTTAGAACAAAACAGCAAGCTGCACATTGGGAAAAGATCTTTACCGACTCCACATCTGACAGAGGGCTAATATACAAAATTTATAAAGAAATCAAGAAATTAAACACCAAGAAACCAAATACTCCAATAAAAAAATGGGGAACAGAGCTAAAACGAGATTTCACAAGGGAGGAATCTCTAATGGCAGTGAGATATTTGAAGAAAGGCTCAACATCCTTAATCATCATAGAAATGCAACTCAAATCAACTCTGAGATACTATCTCACACCCATCAGAATGGCTAAGATCAAAAACTCAAATGACAGCACATGCTAGCGAGGTTGTGGAGAAAAGGGAACATTCTACATTGCTGTTAGGAGTGCAAACTTGTACAACCTCTGTGAAAATAAGTCTGGCAATATCTTAGAAAACTTGGAATAGCTCTGCCTCAAAACCTAGCCATACAAGTACTGGGTATACATCCAAACAATTCCTCACCAAACCACAAGGACATCTCCTCAACTATGTTCATAGCAGCTTTATTTGTAATAGCTGGAAACTGGAAACAACCAAGATGTCCCTCAATGGGTGAATGGATAAAAACTGTGGTACATTTCCACAAGGAAATACTACTCAGTCCTCAGAAACAAGGAAATCATGCAATTTTCTGTCAAATGGATGGAACTAGAAAAGCTCATCCTGAGTGAGGTAACCCAGACCCAAAAAGATACACATGGCATTTATTCACTGGATTTTAGCCATATAGTTCAGGATAACTATCCTACAATGAAAAGACTGAAAGGCACAGGAACATAGACTTTGTTACTTGTTACTGGGATACTTTGTCCTAGTGGAGCTGCCATGTAGGCCCCCAGTGCAAGAGGAAGCTCTTAGCCCTCATGTGGCTGCTGAATTGAAGAGGGCACCCCACACCAGAATATAGGATAGGTGGGAGAAGGGGGAGAGGGTGGGAGGTGGGTTCCCAGAGGAGTGGAGGGAGGGGACTTGATGGAGATTTAAATTAAAGTAATAAATAAACATAAAAAAAATCAAATGAGAAAAAAGTAAAATAAAATGCAAAAAAGAATATTTTTATTCTTCATTTGTGTTAAGCTTGTTGATGTCACTTGTAATATGGATTCCATATTGACTGATGCAATATCATCTATAAGTAAAATAGAGAGCTAGATTCAGAATCAGTCTTGTAAATATTTATGTAAATCCTAAAATACAAAAACAACTGTCCATTTCATAAAATTATGAAACCATTGCATCACTATTGATCAATCACAAAATCCTAATCAGATTCCAGGAGTAATTAGAAAATGTACCTAAATAAATTTTCAAATGAACAAGTCATACATGTTTTTAAAAAAAATTAAGGAATGAAAAATAATCATGTTAATACTTTTTAAACTACATCTCCACTTTAATAGTGATCAGTGCTCACATCGTATAAGAAACAGTAAGCATGATTTACAAAATGTTTGACCAATTTGCAAACATTTCTAGTGATGTGATTTCCCCAGGGTAAGTGTAGAAATCTTTAGCAGTCTGGTATGTGTTAGCATCTTGGTCAGAGATCACAACAGCAGCTACACTCCACCACAGAGATAAAACTCCACATTTGACCCAGAGGACATGCACAACTGACTGGAAATGGCATTTAGCACAGAAACAAATGATACATCCAAATCAACTATTTAACAAATATTTCTGAAGTTGCCCATTTTCCTTTATAGCTGGAACTTCCCCCACAACAATGTATACCTCCTACCCTACATGGAACAAATTTTGTTACCTTTTTGCATCCAAGGGCTCTTTATAAAGAAATGTCCAGTTTTCTGAATGGGCACAAAACCTGACTCAGCTTTCATGGACCCAACTAAACAATATGCTAAGTTATACCATGAAAGGATGGTTATATACAGATAAACATGATTGGCTTTAATGAGTCTTGTTTTCATGGTATTTCACATTAGTTAGAAAAGAGTGTCTGGAATCTGAGTCTTCATTGGTGATTCTTATCTGGAGATTTATGTTGGCCATGTCATTGCATGGCACACAAGAGATATATGAAGATGCAGATGTGGAAATACAAAATCAGATGTGAAATGGGTATAGAGGACAGTAGATAGATCATTTGTCTAGACCCTCAGGAGAAAAGAAGTTTTCAAAAGATCTTTGTTAGTGTGGACTGGATTATAATTAGGCATTATGAATAAGATGAAATATTAAAAAATTAAAATATAGAGCACATACAAAAGTGAACCAAAAGGATTATCAAGAGACTCCTGGGAAAAAAAACTCATTTGCAAATAAGCATGTTCTCACCCAGCACTGTTTTCATTTATGGCTGAATAGAAGACCTAATTGAACAGTCTTTTGTGGTGTCCAGTGTCTGAGACATCAAGTAGTTCTTTTGTATGGGTTCATATGTTTTCCCAGAAATAATCATAAAATATGCATGCTTTCTCTGAACAGAGGCAAACTGGCTTCCCCAGTTTCTGGCAAATGTATTAAGCAATACACACTTCCCACTTAATCCCATGCTTTAAACAATATGCAGTTAACAAAAATTAGTTGAAGAAACAGAAACAAAAGTCAGTCACCCAAAGAAAGATGTGAAAAATAAAGCAAAGCAAAGTATCTTTGAAGCACACTAGATGAGTCAGTGACAATACCCAATATATGTTAGGAAAAATAAAAATTTATCATTCTAAAAACCTACTTGGATTTACAAAAAGTCTCTTCTGGCCTCAGACTATATTTTTATTTTAGATAAAAAAAAGCAGAGCAATAAATCACTTTATAGCAAAGACAAGTTTAGTAGAAATAAATTAAAAGTATTTGTCCATTTAGACTGAACTAAGTTTAACACAGGCAAACCTACAACCAATATATGCTTAAGTTTCTGACACAGTTAAAGGCAAGCTGGGAAAATGTGATTAACTAGAAATTTTGTCAAAAGACAATTCTGTAGTTTGAGATTCTGTCTTATGTCTTGCTATAATAAAAACAGGTGGGTTTGGGTATATTGCATTTTAAACCACAAATAAATCAATAAAATGGTAACATTAATCATTTAGATACATTGCATAGTGATACATGTGGAAAAAACAATAGAGTAGAAAGAACTGTTCAGATTCCTGTTTCAATTTCTTCTGCCACAGCTGGAGACTTTGAGTCAACACTCAGACTCTAATCTTCATAGGTGGTTTGTCTCTAAATCATAGGCTAGTGGCAAGTTATTCAAAAATTCCTCTGAGATTCCCCAAGTACATAAATCTCAATCAAGTATTTGTATGTAAATTATTAGAAAACCATTTATACTAAGGGTTTCACTCATCAATAAAAATGTATTATCCAACAATAAATTTTCTAGAGTCTTCCAAAAATTAGAAAGACCTAGCACATTGAAAGACACAAAAAGCAAAGACATCAAATCAGCTCAGTTTTTCCAAAATAATTTTTAAATATTTAATATTCAAATATTTAACTTTTTTGTTTATCGAGACAGGGTTTCTCTGTGTAACAGCTCTGGCTCTCCTGGACTCGCTTTGTAGACCAGGCTAGCCTCGAACTCTCAGAGATCCGCCTGCCTCTGCCTCCCAAGTGCCGGGATTAAAGGCATGTGCCACCACTGCCTGGCTTCAGATATTTAATATTTTTAAAAACCGGTAATAAATGGCAGTTTGAACTCCAAATTCAACACACTACAAAGTAGTGAGTAGATGAGTGTAGATGATATTCCAATGTCCCACTTTGACTTTTTTATTATATGGCATCAATATTTATGCTAAGTACGGTTCACTCTCTTATGTAAGAAAAGACTTCTCTATGTATTACTGTGTAATTATTATTAGCACGTAATTTAACAATCTATTGGAAAAAGAAAGACTCAATTGAAACTAAAAAATGAGTAATCTCAATGATCATGTGAAACTTCAACCTTGTTAACAAATGTACTTATTAATAACTATAAACTGTTATATTAGGCGGATGGGGCAACTGGCAACCTGGCAGGAGGCTGGCTGGCCTGATTCACCTTCGAAGCCTGTAGACCTGGAGGGGCAGCTGGTGAGGCAGCCACTGGAGCTTGGAGGGAAGGTCAGCAGGCCTGGCTTGCCGAAGCTGGAGGCCTGTAGTGAGAAACCTGTAGTCCTGCCTTAGCTGGAGGCCTGTGACAGAAGGCCTGCAGGCTTGGGGAGCCTGTAGGACTGAAGTGCCTGACCCACCTTAGATGGAGGCCTAAAACCCATGGTGACCTTTTCCCAAATAATTAAATTCACTAAGACCATTTAATGTTAAAATGCTCAGGCCTTAACTGGGAAGATTCTCAAATGGAACTCAACTACCTAATCCCAACTAGCTGTGTGGCTTGCTATACTTTCAAAGCTCAAAGAGTTCATCCCCAGACATCCTGCTGCTACAAGTCCTTCCAGAAAGAAAGTTTCCTCTGTGTAAAGCTCAAGGTTCCTTTCTTTGTTTCAGGAATTACCACCTTCCTATACACTTTCTGCCCAGCTAATTGGCCATCACTAACTTTTATTAACCAATCATAGAGTGCGTCAAAAAGGTCAATAACCAGATCTCTGAGCACTGAAATCAACTTCTGAGAACCGATGTATTAGACCTTTCAACAATCATGCAATAAAAAATAGAGAGAAACAAGGTCCATCTGCTTAAATTTCAGTAAATGTACTGATGATGTGCTATGGAAGGAGTGCTAGTTCAGCTTCCAAATACTTCCTTAGTGGTCAAAAACTTTACAATATATATTATCTTTCCCACTGCATGTCACACTCCCTATAGTTCCATCTTGAATCCATGCCCCCATTGCTGCAGTGGCAACTGAAGTGTTATTTTTGCTTCCATCCTTGCCTTATGTAGAAAGTCTCCAACTAATTTTATGAAGTATAGCAAAACACATACTTCTTTTCTTTGTGGTTGTGAGCCCAACTTTTAAAGTCTAAGTCAGCTCTCCACCCCTATATGTATGTATGTATGTGTGTGTATATATATACACTCTAATGAAGAATTATTGAGAGGAAGACCAGGAAACTTGCCTCAGGACTTCAGGAGACAATTTTAACTGTCACTATTTGGGGGCTGCTACTGACACCTATTAAGTAGAGGCCAAGGTTATGCAAATAATCCTACAACACCATATTCTCAGGCAATATTTACTGACCTGTCTCAGATGTCTTAGACTGTCTCAGATGTGACTGACTAGTACTTATGTAAGAAACTGTTTCAACATGATATGAACGCCAATAGCCATGTTAGTGTAGAAGTGGGGAGCTCATGAGGTGTCAGCCCTAGACAATGAACTATAAGTTACGAAGGAATGTCTTCCCTGGGGAAGAATATACCAACTGTTCACTCATGAAAACACATACATTTAAATAACATTATACAGACTAAGGGACTGTGGAAGCTGTATGTACTTATTTAGGAGCATACACACACACACACACACACACACACACACACACACACGTATGCAACAAGGAAAGTGGACCATGAATTTGAAAGACAGCAAGGTGTGTGAGGAGTGGGCAGTACATAGGAGGGCTTGAAGGGAAGAAAACGAAGGGAGAAATAATGTAAATATAATCTCAAAAACTAAAAGGAAACTGTTTAAAACTATAAATCAGAAATCATACTTGTATTTGAATCTCTAATATATGTAAAATAAAACCAAGTCATTGCCCTCTGTACAATGATTTATCCTCTAAGATTTCTCCCTCCCTCCCTCCCTCCCTTCCTCAATCCCTCTCTCTTTCCCTCTCTCTCTTTCTTCCAGTTTCTTCTCTCACTTAAATCAACATCTTTATTTCTCAAGTCTAGAAGGATCTTTTATCAGAGCCATTGTCGACAACCTCTTCTGAGCAGATTTAACATACCTGACTTCACTACACCTTTTAAGTCATGGATTAAACCCAATGGTCAACGAAAGAACCTGTAACTATTGTGAGTTGAAATATCATGGCTTCCAATTCCCAATTCCCCCTTTAGGTAGATATTCTTCAGAAAACCTTGCGTTAACAATCATTTCATTCCTTATTTCCCAGTTTTGTATCTATTTATCTACATAACTCTGTTTCTTGAATCTTCCCAGCTAGTCCTAGATAAAAGTACCTGTTACAATAGGATGAATACTATCAGTAAAGCCATAGGACACAAAATCCACTTTTAAGAGATCAGTAATACAGGAACCAATCTCATTCATGAAGACAAACAAACTAGGGGAAAAAAAAACAACTGAGGAGCTGAGAGAACTCTTTAGAAGACACTATAAATCACTGAAAAAAAGTTGAAGAAGACACTAGAAGAACAAAAATACATCCCATGTTCATGAATCAGAATTGATTCTGTGAAAATGACTATAGTAAAAGAAGATATTTGTAGACTTACTGTGATCCCCACTAAAATCCCAATTGCATAGTTATAGCATATAACAAATAATACAAAAATTCATGTGTTATTACAAAAGTTCCCAAATAACTAAACCAGTCAATGTAAAACCAGCAATGCTATGACATTATGGTACCTGATTTCAAGTTATGCTACAGAGCCGTGATAATTGGCACATGGTAACAGCATGGTATGAACACAAAAGTAGACATGTAGATTAATGGAATTGAATGAAGGACCTCAAAACAAATCTATACAGTTATACCACTGGAATCTCAACAAAAAAAGCCAAAAACATGCCCTAGAGCAAAGACAACTCCCTCCGCAACTGGTGCTGGCAAGAGTAGATGTCCATATGTGGAACACTGAAACTATATCCCTGTTTATCACTGTGAATATCAATGTCAATGCATCATCTGAAGCATTCATAAAGAAAAAACAGGGAAATAGTTTAAGATGTAGGTAGAAGATGGTGACTTTCTGAACAGGGCTACAATCGCTCAGGATATAATAACATTACATGACAAATGAATTACATCAGATTGAGAAATGTACACAAGATAAACAGTTACTAGACAACCAACCAAATAGGAGAATAGTTTCATCAGCTATTCATCTGAATTTACCCACACTACACAAACAACTCTTTTTTGAGGTAGGGTCCTAGGCTAAACCTCAAACAGACGATGAGCTTTTCCTTGAACTTCCAATTCTGCTGAATCCCCAGAGCTGGAATTCCAGGCATGCATCATCATGTCTGTTTTACATGATGCTATGGATCTGACCTAGGGCTTTGTGCATCATTAGTAAAGTACTCTAGCAATTGCACTACATCCCTAGCTCTATTCATAGTTAAATAAATTCTTTCAACATTCCAGCTTGCTGCCCATATCTAACCACACTGCTGCCACCATATTTGACAAAGTATCCCCACTATAGTCTCCAGACACTTTTATGTGCTTTTCTTTCCACATTGATCACTGTCTGCTTCTTCATCATCTCATTGCTCTTCAAAGCTCAGAGGTAACCACACACAAGCAACTGGAGTTGAGGTCTACTTCAGCTGGCTCAAGTTATTATTACAAACATACCTTACATGTGACAGACTGTAAATAACAGAAGACTATAGATCAGAGTTCTTAAGGCAGGGATATCTAAGAAGGGTTATAGCAAGTTGAATGTCTATTGAGGGCTCCTTCCCATAAAACATCTTATCACCATGCCCTACAACGTACACCGGAATAGAGTAAGTCCTTTGTGCCATTTACAAATGCACTAATTCCCATTCATGAAGACTGTGCCTGTGACCTCCTCAAATTCTCCACTTCTTTGTATAATCACCTCTGTACTTTGTTTGCAACATGGACATTTGGGGGAATTTGAAAATTCAGATTGAAATAGAGACTGTATTTAAACCAGTCTTCTGTTTGGGACAATTGGCTTGAGCAAGTTACTTAAATTCCAAGAATGTTTTATACATCTGTGAAATCCATAGCTTGATGGACAGGAAACTGAGTGTGGACCAAGGTCTGTAGCTCATTTTGTCTTTGACATTGATGGGTTTACATTCTTTAACAGAGGATTCTTGACAGGTAGAATGTATTTGACAAGTAGGTAAATATATGGCAAGTAGGTAAATGTATTCATTTTGAATCCCATGGAAGGTGTTCAATGTGTAGACTATGTATATAAGAAAGATCCTCTCTGTTCAGCACTACTCTTCACTTTTTTTTTAAATGATACATTCTTTTGCATTTTAGGAATTGCCACTCTTACTAATAGCCAAAACAGATAAGTCTGCTCTTTCTTTACAGGAAAATGGCACTTCCTTGATAGGTTATATGCTCTTGGGTTTTCAAATGCCTTGTTTATCCACTAAGGAAACTGGTGTACTGCCTTGCAAAACAGCATACCCATGTGATTAGCACTTAATTACTGCTGAGGCAGTAGCTGGACTCCAGACTTGAGTGGAGTTAATTCACTCAAAATAAATCCAGATTTCATTTCTTTCATTTGGACTGAAAAGGATGAAATTTTGCACAGCGATCACTATGCATTTAATTTATTCTAAAAGAATGTGAGAATTTACACCACTTCTCTTTCAATGTCAATGTGATAAATTGCTTGGAACTTAATATATACTCTTTCCATGTTTAAATAATCTGACCATATAGACTTATATGTATTTATAAGTTAAATGAAAGATTGTCCTATCTTACTTATTGGAAAATCATTGTTAAAGTTTTATGAAAGCTGCTAGGCTATTATAGCATAAATTGTAATATATTTCTTGGTTTTATCTATTTTTGTTTATTTTTCAAGCTATTTCCAAGTTGAAGTAAGACACTGAGATGAAATATGAGTCACACTTGATGCCTGCAGTCCCCAAAGTCAGAAGGCTGAGACAGAATAATCTTAAATATGAGACTAGAAATGGATTACATAGAAGGATACTGTCTCAAGCCCTCCCCACAAGAAGATGAAACAGGAAAGATTTCCCTTAGGAGGGTGCAGTACATATCTGTCAACATGGCTTCCTTCCAACTTCATACTGGAGTTGATATGCAAGAACAAAACTGGACAGCAACAATGATAGCATGTCACTGCTCTGGGGGCAGTTGGCTGCTGTGACTTAAAGAGAGGTCTGTAGGTCACAAGCAATGAGACATCCTGTCAACAGCCACTTGAATGAGCTCAGGAGCAAATCCTTTAGTACTGGTCAAATTTTTGGAGCTTGTAGCTCAGGACAACACCCTGATTGCTATATCAGGAAAACCACCCACCTAAGCTGTTTCAGCATCCCTGACCCAGAGAAACTGCAGGGTCACAAAGTACTTGCCATTTCTATTCACTACAGTTTAGGGAAATGATTCATATTACTGTAGATAACTCACACAGCAAATACTTAAGAAACTTCATTTACCATACATATCATTGCCATCCTTTATTTTAGCCCACCAAAAACAGAACAAAACCTCAGTAGAACACAATATAATGTTAAATTCATATTATTTTAATGATAGCTTTAGAGCACAACACATTGTTTTAAATAATTTATGAAATAATTTGGTACAATAGCTGATAATTTAATTATTGAAAATAAAAAAGAAACAAGAAATTAGAAAACTGAGACACTAGAAACCAAAATAAATGAAGAAATAGTACTAGCCGAAATCACATAAAATTAGGGGCAGTCTGTGAAGTGGTTTTAGAGACTTTTATGTTTTATTCTTGTGATTTAGATTGTAGAGAGTTTTTCTCAGTGAACACTTATATGAACCATGAGTTTAAAAATTTTAGCCTTTTGCTACCAATTGTCATAAACTGTTTAGGATAATTAAGAAATGCAAACTAATAGTCATTCAAACATGTCATTTTGTTAGGTACTAGGACAGTCTATCACAGTTATTTTCTAAGCTACTCAGAAATCAAGTTGCTAAGAGACAAGCAACATTTGCTTATCTAAATATAAGAGATAGATAGGGCGTCTTCAGAAACCTCAAGAGATCTGCAGAATATGACATTCAAAGATGTTTTCTTAACTTAAGATTTTTTGATATCGAGACATGTCAGCTCCTGACAGCACCCCCTATTCTACTCCAAGTAGAAGAGGAGCATCAAAGAATCTCCAACTGGAGATGGTTGAATTAGTGGCAAGCCTATCTCTTGGCAAGAAAAATCCCTTGCTTCAACTGTAGACAGAATGCTGTCCAAAAAGGACAAGACTTGGAAGTAGGTAAGTCGACAGCCTAGCTCTGCTAAGACAGGGTAGGCAAGTCCTTCATAATTCCTGCTTTACAATCAATGTCTGCCACAGAAATGGGGCCAAATGGCTGAAGATTGATGCTGTATTGTATGGAGAGGAATTGGGAACTGTCCAGGCAGCCACTGGTATGTCATTTCTTAGTTTTGGAAACTTCTGGCCCTTCACTTCTTGTATAATAAGATATATTTATCCCTCTCAGGTCTCTGATGTGGCTGAAGACTAGATAGCTAGAGTCTCATAGTTAAATTTCGAGTTATTTAGGAATCAAGAGGGTGTTCTGGATTTAAGAAGATGTTTTTAAAATTGTGATGCAAGTTAAGATGGAAGGTGAGTTGGATATAGAACTTTAAACTCATGGAGATGGTTAGATAGTAGAATGTTAAAGTCAGAGCAAAGATGGTGGCGACCTACACTGACGCATTTTGAACGCGGGGAAAAAAGAGCCATAAAAAACACAGAGTTATTGGGCACTGTGCAAAAACCGGAGGGGCTAGACCCCCCCGGGAACACTCACAGCTCCCAAGGGACTGTTAAAAGTCCCAGGGCAAGGCTCTCCCCCATCTCTCGCAGACACGGAAGCCACTAAACCCGGGATTCAGGAACTCCCATTTGGAGAGGCGCCTGGTAAGATCGATCCCAACTTACAGCAGGCAGAATCAGGGTCCACTTGGCCATAGATCGCTGGCCTATTGGGCTCCCCACACCTCAGGTAGAACTTATACCCACTTAAAAAACTTTGCGAGATAGTGGAAGGCTTAGCAAGGAACAAACAGGGGGCTCAGCGGGTGGTCCGCAGCCGCTCGTGAAGCGGAGGGCGGGAGGTTCCAAGAGAGCGCGGGAAGCTGGGAACACAAAGGCGGGCGGGAGGGGCCAAATCCCATGCACTCACGGCAGCGCAGCTAGGGAGGGAGCCCGGCTGGCAGGGCCAAATCCCCGCGAACCCACGGCAGGTCAACTGGGGAGAGAGACAAGTGTGGGTGGGGCCAGGGATCCGTGCACCCACGGCTGAGCTGCTGGGGCGAGAGGACCACTCAGGCGGCCGGAGGATCCGGGGCTTGGGGTACCCATGGCCTAGCAGCCAGGGAGGGGGACCTGTGGCAGCGCAGACAGGAAGGGAATCAGGCACAGAGGCCAGCCCTGTGGCGAGAAGCCTAGTGAGAAACCAGAAATTGGGACCATAGCTGTATTCTGAAAAATCCAGACATATTAGGTGTGGAGCCAGACCCTGTCAGCCTCCGTGACGACAAACAAAGCCCACAGAATCTGTGCCTGGGCAAACAGGTCCATACCATCAGAACCATTACAGGCTGATAACTCAGAGTGCAGCATAGAGAAGTCTGAATTGGGAGCAGTGAAACAATCCTGGTCCATTACTCACCACCTGGGAATAGGCTGCACCAGCTCACAGTGCCTCAGGCGATTAAAACCACAGTGACCCTGAAATCCCCCTGTAAGCAACGACAGATAGCCAAGTAACTCGTCCCCTGCACCAAATCATCCACTGTGGTTCCAAGCACAGAAAACCGACAGCTAAACGCATCCAATGGCCAAAGGTCAAAAAAAAAAATGGAAATCAAGGAAATATGACTCCAACAAAGCAGAATTATCCTAGCTCATCCAATTCGAATGACCACACACCAACAGAAACACATGAAAACGTTGACAATTCTGCATTATGGAAAGTGATAGAGTCCCTGCAAGAAGAACTTAAATCTATGAAGGAATTCAAAGAAGCCACAATTCTACAACTCAAAACAAGGAACAACACCATTAAAGAGCTCCAAGCCAAGGTGACAGAGCTTGAACAGGAAAAGGACAAAGCAATGAAAGATTTTCATACAAAAACAAGCAAGCTGGAGAAGGAAATGTACAAAACGAACAAAACCATACAAGACATGAAAATAGAAATAGAAACAATAAAGAAAACACAGTCAGAGTTAAAAGAGGAAGTGGAGAACCAAGGGAAGAGAACAGGAACTACGGATGTGATTATCAACAATAGGATGCAAGAGATGGAAGACAGGATCTCAGGCATGGAAGATTCAGTGGAAGAAATCAGTACATCATCCAAAGAAAATGAGAAGGCTAAAAAATCTCTCACCCACAACATCCAAGAAATCAAGGACTCATTGAAAAGACGGAACCTAAGAATTATAGGTATAGAGGAAAGAGAAGACTCCCGACTCCAAGGTCCAGGAAATATCTTCAACAAAATCATAGAGGAAAACTTCCCAAACCTGAAAAAAGAGATGCCAATAAAAATCCAAGAGGCATACAGAACACCAAACAGATTAGACCAGAAAAGAAACTCCTCTTGCCACATAATAATTGAAACCCCAAATGTA
>CAJQZJ010028836.1:222714-242968 GCA_907164525.1 Lophiomys imhausi | reverse complement strand
CCCCCCCCCCCCCCCCCCCGGGAACACTCACAGCTCCCAAGGGACTGTTAAAAGTCCCAGGGCAAGGCTCTCCACATCTCTCACAGCCACTAAACCCGGGATTCGGGAACTCCCATTTGGAGAGGCGCCTGGTAAGATCGATCCCAACTTACAGCAGGCAGAATCAGGGGCCATAGATCGCTGTCCTATTGGGCTCCCCACACATCAGGTTGAACTTATACCCACTTAAAAAACGTTGCGAGATAGTGGAAGCCTTAGCAAGGAACAAACAGGGGGCTCAGCGGGTGGTCCACAGCCGCTCGAGAAGCAGAGGGCGGGAGGTTCCGAGAGAGCGCAGGAAGCTGGGAACACAAAAGCAGGCGGGAGGGGCCGTTTC
Organism: Lophiomys imhausi; assembly: GCA_907164525.1. Lineage (NCBI taxonomy): Eukaryota > Metazoa > Chordata > Mammalia > Rodentia > Muridae > Lophiomys > Lophiomys imhausi. The sequence continues at coordinate 242,592 of CAJQZJ010028836.1, read as the reverse complement.
CCGCACACTCACGATAGCGCAGCTGGGAAGGGAGCACAGCTGGAAGGGCAAAATCCCCGCGAGTCCACGGCAGGTCATCTGGGGAGAGAGACAGGCGTGGGCGGGGCCAGGGTTCCGTGCACCCACGGCTGAGCTGCTGGGACGAGAGGTGCACTCAAGCAGCCGGAGGATCCGGGGCTTGGGGTACACAGGGGACCCGTGGCGGCGCAGACAGGAAGGGAATCAGGCACAGAGTCCAGCCCTGTGGCAGGAAGCCTAGAGAGAAACCAGAAATCGGGACCATAGCTGTATCCTGGAAAATCCAGACATATCAGGTGTGGAGCCAGACCCTGTCAGCCTACGGGACGACAAACAAAGCCCACAGAATCTGTGCCTGGGCAAACAGGCCCATACCATCAGAACCATTACAGGCTGATAACTCAGAGTGCAACATAGGGAAGTCTGAATTGGGAGCAGTGAAACAATCCTGGTCCATTACTCACAACCTGGGAATAGGCCGCACCAGATCACAGTGCCTCTGGCGATTAAAATCACAGTGACCTTGAAATCCCCCTGTAAGCAACGACAGATAGCCAAGTAACTCGTCCCCTGCACCAAATCATCCACTGTGGTTTCAAGCACAGAAAACAGACAGCTAAATGCATCCAATGGCGAAAGGTCAAAAAAAAAATAGAAATCAAGGAATTATGACTCCAACAAAGCAGAACCATCCTAGCTCATCCAATTTGGATGACCACACACCAACAGAAACACATGAAAACATTGACAATTCTGCATTATGGAAAGTGATAGAGTCCCTACAAGAAGAACTTAAATCTATGAAGGAATTCAAAGAAGCCACAATTCTCCAAATCAAAACAAGGAACAACACCATTAAAGAGCTCCAAGCCAAGGTTACAGAGCTTGAACAGGAAAAGGAAAAAGCCATGAAAGATTTTCATACAAAAACAAGCATGCTGGAGAAGGAAATGTACAAAACGAAAAAAACCATTCAAGACATGAAAATAGAAATAGAAACAATAAAGAAAACACAGTCAGAGTTAAAAGAGGAAGTGGAGAACCAAGGGAAGAGAACAGGAACTACGCATGTGAGTATCAACAATAGGATGCAAGAGATGGAAGACAGGATCTCAGGCATGGAAGATTCAGTGGAAGAAATCAGTACAACATCCAAAGAAAATGAGAAGGCTAAAAAATCTCTCACCCACAACATCCAAGAAATCAAGGACTCATTGAAAAGACGGAACCTAAGAATTATAGGTATAGAGGAAAGAGAAGACTCCCGACTCCAAGGTCCAGGAAATATCTTCAACAAAATCATAGAGGAAAACTTCCCAAACCTGAAAAAAGAGATGCCAATAAAAATCCAAGAGGCATACAGAACACCAAACAGATTAGACCAGAAAAGAAACTCCTCTCGCCACATAATAATTGAAACCCCAAATGTACAGAACAAAGAAAGAATATTAAAAGCTGTAAGAGAAAAAGGTCAAGTCACATACAATGGCAGACCCATCAGAATTACACCTGACTTCTCCCCAGAAACGATAAAAGCTAGAAGGGCCTGGTCAGATATACTACAAGTCCTAAGAGATCATAGATGCCCAGCCAGACTACTTTACCCAGCAAAGCTCTCTATCAACATAGATGGAGAAAACAAGATATTCCATGACAAAATCAAATTTAAACAATATCTACCCACAAACCCAGCCCTACAGAAAATCCTAGAAGGAAAATCCCAACCCAGAGAAGAAAACTCCACCCAAGAAAACAAAGGGAATAGAAAACCCATCAGCAACTAAACCAAAAGAGGAACAGGACCACCGCCTATACCAAACTAATGGGAAATAACAACCCCAGGTCACTAATATCCATCAACATCAATGGACTCAACTCCCCAATAAAAAGACATAGGTTTACAGAGTGGATCCACAAGCAAGACCCTTCCTTATGCTGTATAGAAGAGACACATCTAACTACGAAAGATAGACACTGCCTCAGAGTAAAGGGCTGGGAAAAGGTTTTCCAAGCAAATGGACCCAGGAAGCAAGCTGGAGTAGCCATCCTAATATCAAACAAAACAGACTTCCAACTGAAGTTAATGAAGAAAGACAAAGAAGGGCACTATATACTCATTAAAGGGAATATTCATCAAGAGGAAATTTCAATACTGAACATCTATGCCCCAAATACAAAGGCACCTACTTTCGTTTAAGAAACACTTCTAAAACTTAAAGCACACGTCGATCACAACACATTAGTAGTGGGAGACTTCAACACCCCACTCACAACAAAGGACAGATCATCAAGACAGAAGACAAACAGAGAAATATTGAGTCTAACAGAGATCATGAAACAAATGGACCTAACAGATATCTACAGAACGTTTCACCCACACACAAAGGAATACACCTTTTTCTCAGCACCCCACGGAACCTTCTCCAAAATCGACCACATAATTGGTCACAAAGATAGTCTCAGTAGATACAAGAAAATTGAAATAACACCTTGTATCTTATCAGACCACCACGGAATAAAGCTGGTCTTCAACAGTAAAAGAATCAACAGAAAGCCTACACACACATGGAAATTGAACAGCTCCTTACTGGATGACCACTGGGTCAGGGAAGAAATAAGGAAGGAAATCAAAGACTTCTTAAAATCCAACGACAATGAAGACACAACATATCCAAACCTATGGGATACACTGAAAGCTGTGCTACAAGGAAAGTTCATAGCACTAAGTGTTTTCAAAAAGAATATTGTGACAGCTCATATTAGTGAACTAACAGCTAAGCTGGGTGAATTGGAAAAAAAAGAAACAAACACTCCCAGGAAGAGCAGAAGACAGGAAATCATCAAACTTAGAGCTGAAATCAACAACTTAGAATCAAAAAGAACTATACAAAGAATCAATGAAACCAAGAGTTGGTTCTTTGAGAAAATCAACAAAATAGACAGACCCCTAGCCAAATTAACTAAAAGGCAAAGGGAAAGAACACAAATCAACAAAATCAGAAATGAAAAGGGAGAAATAACAACAGACATTGAGGAGATCCAGAAAATATTCGGACATTACTTTAAAAATCTATATTCCACTAAATTTGAAAACCTAAGCGAAATGGACAATTTCCTCGATAAATTCCACCTACCAAAACTAAATCAAAATCAGATTAACAGCTTAAACAGCCCAATAACACCTAAGGAAATAGAAACAGTCATTAATAATCTCCCAACCAAAAAAAGCCCAGGGCCAGATGGCTTTAGCACGGAATTCTACCGGACCTTCAAAGAGGAACTAACACCATTACTTTTCAAACTTTTCCACCACATAGAAACAGAAAGATCACTGCCAGACTCATTCTATGAGGCCACTGTCATTCTGATTCCTAAACCACACAAAGACCCAACAAAGAAAGAGAACTTCAGACCAATCTCCCTCATGAACATAGATGCAAAAATGCTTAATAAAATACTAGCAAACCGAATTCAAGAACACATCAAAAGTATCATACACCGTGATCAAGTAGGCTTCATCCCTGGAATGCAGGGATGGTTCAATATACGAAAGTCTATCAATGTAATTTACCACATAAACAAGATAAAAGAAAAAAACCACATGATAATCTCACTAGATGCAGAAAAAGCATTTGACAAAATCCAACACCCCTTCATGCTAAAAGTTCTGGAGAGAACGGGCATACAAGGACCATACCTAGAAATAATAAAGGCAATATACAGCAAGCCAGTAGCCAACATCAAATTAAATGGAGAGAAGCTTGAAGCATTTCCTCTAAACTCAGGGACAAGACAAGGATGTCCACTTTCACTATATCTCTTCAACATAGTACTTGAAGTCCTTGCTAGAGCAATAAGACAACTAAAGGAGATCAAAGGGATAAAAATTGGAAATGAAGAAGTCAAATTATCCCTATTCACAGATGATATGTTAGTATACATAAGCGACCCCAAAAACTCCACCAAGGAACTCTTACAGCTGATAAACAACTTCAGCAAGGTGGCTGGATACAAAATTAACTCAAAAAAATCAGAAGCCCTTCTTTATACAACAAACAAATATACCGAGAAACAAATAAGGGAAACAACCCCCTTCACAATAGCCACAAACAACATAAAATACCTGGGGGTAACTCTAACCAAGCATGTAAAGGACCTATATAACAAGAACTTCAAGCCCCTGAAGAAAGAAATGGAAGAGACCTTTAGAAGATGGAAAGATCTCCCATGCTCATGGATAGGTAAGATCAACATAATAAAAATGGCTATCCTACCAAAAGCAATATATAGATTTAATGCAATTCCTATCAAAATACCAACACAATTCTTTATAGACCTGGAAAAAGCTAGTCTCAACTTCATATGGAACAACAAAAAGCCCAGAATAGCTAAATCAATCTTGTCCAATGAAAAAACATCTGGAGGTATCACCATCCCAGATTTCAAGCTGTACTACAGAGCAACAGTAATAAAAACAGCATGGTACTGGTATAGAAACAGACCAGTGGAACAATGGAATCGAATTGAAGACCCAAACATGGATCCACACACCTATGGCCAACTAATCTTTGACAAAGAAGCCAAAAACGCACAATGGAAGAAGGACAGCATCTTCAACAAATGGTGCTGGTCCAACTGGATGTCCACTTGCAAAAGAATGAAATTAGACCCATACCTATCACCTTGTACAAAACTTAATTCCAAGTGGATCAAAGACCTTAACATAAGGCCAGCCACACTAAAGATATTACAAGAAAAAGTAGGAGAAACCCTCGAACTCATTGGCACAGGTGACAACTTCCTGAACAGAACACCAACAGCTCAGGACCTGAGATCAACAATCAATAAATGGGACCTCATGAAACTGAAAAGTTTCTGTAAAGCAAAGGATACTGTCATTAGAACAAAACGGCAACCAACAGACTGGGAGAAAATCTTGACCAACCCCACATCTGATAGAGGGCTATTATCTAAAATCTACCAAGAACTCAAGAAACTAAATGCCAAGAAACCAAATAATCCAATCAAAAAATGGGAGATGGAGCTAAATAGAGAATTCACAAAGGAGGAATCCCTAAGGGCTGAGAGACACCTGAAGAAATGTTCAACATCCTTAATCATCAGAGAAATGCAACTCAAGACGACCCTGAGATTCCACCTAACACCTGTTAGAATGGCTAAAATAAAGAGCTCAAATGATAGGGCATGCTGGCGAGGGTGTGGAGAAAGGGGTACCCTACTCCATTGCTGGTGGGAGTGCAGGCTTGTGCAACCACTATGGAGGTCTGTCTGGCGATATCTTAGATATCTAGGAATAACCTTGCCTCAGGACCCATCCATACCACTTCTGGGTATACACCCAAAGGACCTCTCACGGAGACATAGGGAAGTCTCCTCATCTATGTTCATAGCAGCCTTATTTATAATAGCTAGAAATTGGAAACAACCCAGATGTCCGTCAACTGAAGAATGGATTAAAAAATTGTGGTACATCTATACAATGGAATATTACTCAGCTATCAGAAACAATGAAATCATGCAATTTGCAACCAAATGGATGGATCTAGAGGAGCTCATCCTGAGTGAGCTAACCCAGTCTCAGAAGGATGCACATGGCATCTATTCACTTATAGTAGGATTTTAACTATATCGTACAGGATATCTGTACTACAACCAACACATCAAAAGGAACAAGGACATAATTTTTTTTATCTTTTTCTTTTTCCTTCTTTTTTTCTTTTTTTCTTTTTCCTTTTCCCTTCTCTTTTTCCTCTCTTTTTTTGTTGATATTCTTTGTTTTTGTGGGTTTGTGTGTTTGTTGGTCTTTTTTTTAGTATTCCCCCAGTAGCAATGAGACACCATTCACTGGCAGTACTGCCTCGTAGGCCCCCGGTGAATGAACAGGCTCTTGGCCCTCATATGACTCCTGATCTGTGGTGAGAGACTGTTAGGCAGGGACACTCCACCCCAGAGGAACAAGACGGAAAGGGTCAGGGGGTAGAGCATGGGAGGGTGGGGCTAGGAAGCGTGAAAAGAGGACAATATGATAAGGATGTAACCTGAAGCAACAAACAAATAAATTTATTAACTAAAGAAAAAAAAAAGGCAGGGGGCAGGTCTGAAACACTGTGAATGGAATAGAGGATACAGCCATTCGGCCTGGTTTTGCAGACCTCCAGGTGTCGAGAAGACGTGGAGCTAAGGTAAAATCCAAGAGAATTGTGGTATTGGCCCATGCCTTTAACTTCAGCAGAGACGGGGGGGGGGGGAGCACTGTAGAGTTGGTGGTCTTATGTATTCTGGAGTCATACGGAGCGGGGTGGTGAGGGTGCATACTCTTGGTCCCACCATTCAAGAAGAGTACACCCTTGGTCCCAGCTCCCAGCACACGGGAGACAGAAACGGGCACATCCCGGAGCTCAGAGCTCAGGGTCAGCCTGATGCAGGGCAAACTCTAAATAGAGAAAGACTTCGAGCCAGGAGTGGTAGAACACATCTTTGATCCCTTCAGATGGGAAACACAGGTCCCTGATCCCAATAATTAGAGTTCAGAGACACACACATGGGATTTGGGGGGACCTAGGTTTGGAGGCTACTTACAAAAGGCCGTCTCGAAGCAGGCAGATTGTCCTTTGGGATCTCAAAATATATACACTAGAGCTGGTTTAGCTCCAAGGTTACAGAATGATTTCTTCTTTAACCCGGATTGAAAGATAACGCTTTGTATGTTGTCAGAAGGCCAAATTTGCTTCAGGAGAAGTACTACCTAGCCCCCCCCCAACCCCCCCCAGAAAAAAAAAAAGAGGGCAATTGTCCTAGGGTTGGGATTGGGGCAGGGCTCTGTTCTTATCTTTCCAGGAGAATCGAAGCGTCCATTAGGGGAGCCCGGCGACGGCTGGACAGCGGAATCCTCAGCAGAGAGCAGAATCAGGCACCAAGGAGGACGAGTGACCCAGTTGATTCTGCCTGGCAGACTTCCTCAATAGCTGTCTCCATCGGGGGCCTGCAACCACCACAGCAATCTAATGTCACTGGGACCGCTCAGCTCTACACAATGCCCCGGCCGGAACCTCAGTGAAACCTGCAAGATCAGCTTCTACCTACAAACCCCTTAGGTCATCTAAACAGCTGAGAACAGAAGGACTGAACATAAAAGGAGTGTACTAACATTTTTAATCATTTTTCCCATTTGGGTTGGGGCCCCAAACAGGTCTACTACGACCCAAATCAGCAGGAAGTCACTTTAAGAGAGTGACGTCCCATGCCCAGAGGGTGGGGAGGGTGTTTCTCCGCCCTTCTTTTTGGTTATTTGAAGGATAACTGAAAACTCTGTTATGTAGGGGAAGTGACTACAAGCTGATAAATGGTCCTGTCTTAATGGGTTTTGGAGGTTAGCCCCAGGGAATTCCTACTTTTCCTTTTCTGTATCCTTCTTCCTCTCCTATGTAGGAGTGCATGGGCTTGAGAAAAATGAGATATAGACATAGCACAGGAAGGTCCAAGAAGAAGGGGCAGATTATTGAATATGCCCTTATATCTTTGTATATTGATACAAAATTAGTAGTTTATTTGGCCACAATGGTTTTGATCCTTGCATATGGACGTAATATTAAGATTATATTGGGCTACATAGGCATTGATCTTGGTATATTGATACATAATTAAGAGTATATTTAACCACAATTGAATAGATCTTTGTATATTGATACAAATTTAAAGATAATGCTTCCCAATGGTATCATACCTAGAGATATTAAAAATAAAATGTGAAGCTCTGACCTCTTGATACCAACCATCTAAAACGGTCTAGGATAGTTAAAACAAACTCCTAGTCATGCAAACATGTCACTCTTTTAGCTACTATGACAGTCTATCACAGATATTCTCTAAACTACCCAGTAATCAAGTTGCTAAGAGACAAGCAACATTTGCTTATCTAAATACAAGAGATGGATAGGGCATCTTCAAAAACCCCTAGAGATCTGCAGAATATGGCATTCAAAGATGTTATCTTAAATCAAGTTTTTTTTTGATATCGAGACATATCAGCGCCTGACAGCACCCCCTATTCTACTCCAAGTAGAAGATAAGCATCGAAGAACCTCCACTGTAAGATGGTTGAATTAGTGACAAGCCTTTCTCTTGGCATGAAAAAAACCCTTGCACCAACTGCAGACAGACTGCTGTCCAAAAAGGACAAAACTTGGTAGCAGGGAAGTCGACAACCTAACTCTGCTAGGACAGGGTAAGTAAGTCCTTCATAATCCCTGCTCTACAACAAATGTCTGTCAGAGAAACAAGACCCAAAGGCTGAAGATTGATGCTGGAATGTATGGAGAGAAAATGGGAACTGTCCAGGCAGTCATTGGTATGTTCTTTCTTAGTTTTGGAAGCTGCAGGTTCTACACTTCCTATATAAGCAAATATATTTATCCCTCTCAAGTCTCTGAGGTGGTTGAAGAATAGACAGCTAGAGTCTCATAGTTAAATTTTGAACTGTTTAGGAATCAAGAGGGTTTTATAGATCTAAGAAGATACTCTTAAAAGTGTGTTGCAAGATAGTATGAATGTTGAGTCACATATAGACCTTTAAACTCATGGAGTTGGTTAGATAGTAGAATGTTAAAGTCAGGGGCCAAATATGTATAAACTGGACTTTGGGAAGTTATACTGGGCCAATTTACTCTCATAAATGTGGCATATTTATATCTATTGTTTTGTATAATACTTACTGTTATAAGAGAAAAAAAAAAGAATGTTAAAGTCAGGTGCCAAATGTGTTTGGACTGGACAATGGAAATGTATGTTAAGCCCTATAACTCTCATAATTGTGACCTAATTATTTCTGTTGTTTTGTATTGTATTTATTGTTATAAGAGAATGAGTCATTTGTTGGACTGAAAGGGGGAGCTGTTGGGGGGAAAAGATATACGTTAAACTTAAAAAAAAAGGAAGGGGATTCAGGGGTTAAGGGGAAGAGAGTGGGAGGGTGGGACTGGAGGGGGGATTAGGGAGGGGACTGTGACTGAGATGTAACTTGAAGTGATAAAAAATAAATTAAAAAAAAGAAAAAAAACTCAGGCTAAGATATTCATTTAGAACTTCAGGGTAAGGCAGAAATGAACTGAGAAAGCATGGAAGAAATGGAATCAAATGGTACTTCCACTTGAAATTGAACCACCATTGCTGAACAAGAAAATAGTTATCATGTATCTGTATATTCCTTTTTGGTGTAACCCTAGGTATTAATTTTGGTAGATACTCTTTCTCACATGAAAGGAATTCCTTTACTTTGTGGTTTTCTAAGAATGCTTTGAAGCAGGCTGTAAATTTCTAAAATTCTGCTTGGACTTGGGAAAATAGGACAATAGCTCTAGTTCTGTCCTCTACACAGTTTCATTCTGACCTTTGTAGGAATGCCCCACCCTTCAGAGCAAATGCATCAGACATAGTACATTTTAACCAAATTTTACTCCTTTGGAATCCCAGATTTTTACTCAGACATTAAAATATGAACATTATTGAACTATACACCTGTCCAAACATAGCAGTATACATTTTTCTCTCTATGAAAAATATAAATTCCAAATTACAAAGTAAATATACATATTAAGCAAAATGTAAAATCTTAATTTTCCTTTGGAAGACTAATAGACAGTCTCTGGCCACAGAGCATTTCTTAAAAATCTGAACTTTGCCAACAGTAGAAAGGAAAAATGTCAAAAATTTCACACAAACTGTGCATTTAAGGATACTCTTTAAATATTCAGTAATACCAAGCACACATTTCCAATAAACAGTATGGTCTGGAGACAGGGGCTAGTATATGGAAATTTTTTCTAAATTGTATTGCTTAAATATGGAAAATATGTTACATGTTTTTCCCAAATTTAGCAGATGTAATAAATGTGTACATGCTACATAGCACTGGGTATTTTAGCTGGAATTCTTCCATTAAGAATAGAAATATGATCAACTGTGCTGGAAGAAGAACTATACTCTTATTCACTATTTTAATAAAACTGTAAACCCCTTATCAAATGAAAGAGGCAATTAAAAACATATAGCCAAAAGTGTAGAAACGATTATTTAGATGTACATCAAACATTTGATTAATTAAAATATTGTGTTATTTTCTGGATTTTTATTATATTTATTCATCATAATTTTGATTTATTGTCAAAAATTGAGATATTTATTCCAATTTTTGACTTGCACTTTTTTGTTATGCCTTACGCATGCTAAGTATTTCATTATTACCACTATTTGGCTGTAGTAATATGTTCATTTTTTTAAGAGGGTCCATAAGCTTGGATATATCCCAGCAATTAGCAGTTGAGAAAGGAAGTCAAAAGGATTATAATATGCCAGATCATTCAAAAGGATGCAAATTGTACAGCAAGTAACTGACAAATGCCTTGGAAAAATTATTAAAGACATGGACCATTTTATCAAAATTAATCCTTACTAGAACCCCGCTACAAAAGGCGCATAGGAAGTGAAACTTTGCTGTGTAATTGGGGGGGAAATGAAAGAAAGAAGTGACATGTCCAATATTTATTTTGACATCCACTTTGAACTGATGCAATTTAATGACTGATTCTCTGGCAGCGATTGTTTTCAAAACAAGCCGAAGTGAATATTTCAGGGCAGGTCAGTTGATGAGAATATAGGAAAGGAGAAGCATTGCTGAAGAAGCCAGAAACCATTTATCCTGCTTTCTCAACCCATCAGTTCAAAAAATAAGAATAGAAAATAGTAATAAAAGGCAAAGAAGAAACAGGAGCAAATGGAGTTAGTGAAAAAGATTTTTTAAAATTTTCCTATCTAGTGATTTTACTCACATCAACCCATTTAATTTTCCCTAAGACTTTTGGATACTAAATACACTGAGTCCTTAACACAGTTGTGTGCTGTCGCAGAGCACATGTTAATCCAGGGTGCTGCATAACTGCCTGAAAGCCCTTGTTTGTTTGTGGGTTTTGTTTTTATTTTTATTTTTAGGCTTTAAAAGCGTACTATGATGACCTCTCAGGGTTGGGTGATATTTCCAACATATTCCTGTAAAGTATTTAGAGTAAAAAGACATTATCTCTGAACCACAAAACTCACACTAGGGAAGAGGAAGTCCACAACTACTGCGGAGAACTGAGGGAGTGGAACACAATTATTTATCAGAGGGTAGCTTTTAATACAGTTGGATAAGAATAGCCTTCTGTGTTTTGACATCCTCATATATGTATGTCCTGACTGTATACAGAGTCCTTTTCAGTGAATATTTCCACTCCTAGAAGAAACATAGACTAAGATCATGGAGCATAGGAGTCAGAGAGAAGTGGATGTTTTCCTGATTTTCCATTTACTTGATTTTGTACTTGCATAAGTACTTAGCTTCCTTAAGTCTGAATCTTCCCATAGCTGTCTCTTTCGAAGCAATATTGTGATGAATAAAACAGAACCGTCAAACAGCAGGGTAGAGTGTGACCTAAACTGCCACTATTAACTACAACTGGGTTTCAATTAATAAAAAGGCAATGAAGAAACAGATTCTAAGAACACAGATTTTTTTTGCAAAGTAAACAGGTCTGATTTCACTCCAAAGTAACTTTCAGACATTTACCAGTTTCATTTTCTGTGCCCTTCAGAATGGGAGAGGAGAGAAGCAGGCTGGGAAGAGCACGGGCATTTCAAACCTAGAATCCCACTCTGCTTTCAGACAAAGGCCTCTTGTTCAAGAACCACATCCAGTTTTGAAAGTTGACAGATCCTATCCTGGCTGGCCCTGAGTCTGACAACTCCAACCTGCTGCAGTAAATATCAAGTTGTTTTTGATGGCTCCCTAGCTTGCTCTCTTACCCGTTACTCATCCAGGAAGAGGGTTGCTTTGTTTGAATTTAGCCTTGGGAGCTTCAATTCAATTCCGGTAAGCTTATGTCTTTTGTTCCAAGAAGAGAAACTGTTTACAAATAATCCCTGTATAATTACTTACCTGGTCTTAAAGATGTTTTATTTTGATTTCCTCTCTTCCTTGGGAAGCCATATAGGAAAATCTGATGGCCCCTCAGTCATTATAATCTAATATGTAGTCTAGGTACACTTTGAGTCTCTCAGTTAATGCTGATTAAATACTTAAAACTAATTAGACCATTTTAATAAGAGTCATTTATTATACAATGCTTCTTAAGAAAGAGCCTGAAACTTTATACTGATAGATTGGACTTCTTTCACATTTATAAATCTTAGACTATGTGTTCAAAGTTGTGCTATGTAAGTATATAAAGAAAAGTCAGCTTCAAATGAAAGAAAAATCACATCAGAGTTATGAAAGTGTGGCCTATAAAAAGAGAAAAACTCTAAATCTCAAACTTCAAAATACTGCATACCGCATTACCCTCCCACATCCCTAAATTGATACTCATCAATACATGAACTCTTTCATTGGTCAAATGTAATGAAAACTAAAAATCCATCTTTGCAAAGCTCACATACCTATATTAAATTACATATTGATGAAGGTACAACCTCTACAAGATTTTAAGAGAGTGAACCACAGTTCACCTTCCTAGTGTTTTAAGGACTCATTTGGCACCAGAGGGATAGCTAATTCAGAAAGGAACTCTAAGTTCTCTTTCATGACCCTTTGAAATAAATAAGAAATGAACATCTACTTAAAATGGAATTGTGTTATGGGTATGAGTGCCGTGTGTTTTTCTGTCCTGTAAAGCAAATCCATGCTTGTTTAATTTTTTTTTTGTCTTTATTCTCAGCAGCATAGTGTTTAGATTCATTATATGAAATGCAGTTAAGGATCTCAACTTGCTCCTAGGAACACTGGCAAAATGAAGAGACCCAAATAAAAACTAAAATGGATTACCCTTTCTTCCTGATTCTAAAAAGAATTCACTACATATATTAAAAGGGAGATTTTTTTAAGACAAAAAAAAATAGCTGACTTTCAATGAACACATTAGAAATAAGATTTCTACCTCATCCGATTTGAGTTCCTTCCCTAAACCTGCATATAGTTCGGTGAAGAGGTGTCGTGAAAACGTATTAATGCATCCAATTAAAGTAATGACAGAGAACCTCCACAAGCACCTAATGAAAGAAAACAAAGATTAAATTTAAGTTAATCAGCTTTGAAATGTAAACAAGCACGCTCAACCATTAAACGATTCCATTTATTTTTAACAGGACTGTAGAAATATGTCTAATAAACATTCCGTCGTGTTTACTTCTTTTGCCCCAAATGTTTATTAGCACCATTAATCCATTAGTTAAAATGCAAAGGGACATTTCATGGCTGGTATAAACCCACTCCGATTTTTTGATGAATGTGGTAGTAAGCAGAAAACAAGATTTTTCACAGAATATACTCTGAAACAGCTTAAGGATGGTTCAAAAGCAGAGCCCTTCAAGCATCTAAACAAAAAAGAGAAACAGTACTAATAGCGAGAATGGTCCCAGGTCTGTTATGCCCAGATGCTGGTTGCCTCCTTTGGAGAAAGAAGGTGCTGAAGGTTTTTAATAGAAGAACCAGCATTTCTGGGAAAGTTGTCAGCAGTGCATCTGAGGATCTGTTCCTAAAATCAGACTGTTGCGAGCAGAGGGAAACACTTTTACAGTTTGCAGAGCTGGGAGATGAAAGATGCAATTTCAAGGCTGGCAGAAGAGGAAATCACTCAGCAGGTGTTGAGCAGTCATGATGTAATAACATTTCTCCAACAGATTCACCAGTAGCAGGAGTTGGAAGTTCAGGTTCGTTTTGATACAGAATCAGTGCAGCCAATTCAATTCAGTGTACGCTTCCTCAACTACTCATGCTATTTTTAGCATCGTGCATGCTAAGCAAGCAGTCTACCTCTGATCTTCAATCCTTGGATCTTTAATAATGTATCTTAGTATGTGGCTCAAACTCACATCAAACACATGATCCTTCTACTTCTACATCCCAAGTTTGGATTTAAATATGTACACCAGCATTCCTGGTCCTTTTTTTTCATGGCTGCACAATATTTCATTTTGCTTATATATCACATGTTCTCATATATACAACATATTATATACCTATTTGTTCCTCAATAATCATTTAGGTTATTTCTATTTCATAGCTATTGAGAAAGGTGTTTGTCTTGGTCTACTTTCCACTACTATGAGAGAATTCCATAGACACCTGCAAACTATACACAATGGAAGTTTATTTGACTTATGATTTTAGAGGCTGAGAAGTCCAAGAACATGACACAAACTTCTGGGAAGAGCCTACATACTGTGTCATGCAGTGTAGACAATAAAGAAGCATTCATAGAACAAAGAAAATTAGGCTAAATTCATTCTCCTTAGTAACAACTAACCTAACCCTGACCAGGGTATTGATCCTCTGATGAAGACAATACTCCCATGACCTGATCAACTCTTAAATTTCCCACTTTCCTAAATTGTAACAATGGCAATTGTATTTCATTCCAAATTTTGAAGATCACATCCAAAGCACTGCTATGCAGCCATGGATACAGGCATGCAAATATCTCTGTAAGGCAATTATTACAATTCTGTGGGAAATACCCAGAAGAGTTCCTACTAACCTGCAAGTATACTTTGGGTGGAGGGCACATTAGTTATCAGGGAGCAAGCATATGAGCTCATGTTACTCATTTGTTACAACATGGAGAATGTTCATGCATTGATTCTTTTTTTGCGTAAGTGTGTGCCTCTGTTCTCTGTCTCTATGTCTCTATTTCTCTGTGGTGTGTGTGTGATGTATGTGTGTGCGTGTGTGTGTGTATGCATGTTTTTAGTATATATGTATATATGGGCACATGTCTATGGGGATTTCACAGCCTTGTATATATGAACACAGGTATCAGAGTTCAACTCCAAGCATCTTCCTCAATTATGCCCCTCTTTATTTTGAGACAAGATCTCTAAACCTGAAATGGTTCACCATTTCAACTAGACTAGAGGGTCATTGAGCCTCCAGGATTTGTTCTGTAGCACCAAGGTTTGCAAGTATGCACCACCACCAACTTTTTCCTGCTTGTGGATGCTAGAGGATCTTAACATTGGTCTTCATGCTTGGAGAGCAAGCAATTTACCCATTAAACCATCTTAACAGCCCATATGTCATTTTCCTAAGAACAATGAGTTGTTCTTTTTTTTTTTTTAACTGAACACAAGTTCTATCATATTGTTTTCCTTTTCCAAATCCTTCACTGGCTTTCTCTGTCTGCAAGATAAAATCAACCCTAGCAATGGTCACAAAGCATTACACAACCTGGCCTCTGTCATTTACCCAACCCGCCTGCCTTCTGCATCCTGCACTTCTGTTACCCTGGCATCCTGTCAGCTCCAGTGCTTGTCAATCCTTCCCAAGTCTGTTCCCTGAGCAGAACACTTCCTTATTTTTAGTAAACCTGTCCAAATATTTTGTCCTTCAGATCTCAGTTTAAATGAAACCATTGAGAAAAAATTGTTCCTGAGTCTCAGACGTGGCTGAATGTATCTGCTGCTCCTTTCTACAGTGCCATGAACCTGTGTGTAGGAGCTCTCACTTCATTTTTAGTCTAACATTTTTAATGATTTACTTAAAACTTATCTCTGTTAGAAGTCCTTAACCCAAGGGCATCAGCACAGAGCACTTCTTGGTCCTACTTTCTGTCACCTGCTCAGGGGCAGCACAGTACATGATATATAACATGATCCCAATAAAAACTTGTTGATCTATTATCTAAAGGGAATTTTAAGTGTCCCATGGGCTAAAGGCTTTCCAGTTGTTTTTAGTCATTGGGTCACTTGTGCTAATTGGTTGATGTGGAAAGAAATGTACCTCCCTCAATAGCCTTCACAGTTTATAAGGGTCCAGGGAAAGATGGTTTTAAAATCATTGATATTTTAAATCATTTTTTTTCAAATTTTTTTAATAATTTATTTTTTATTTCTTCAAGTTACATCTCAATCACAATCCCCTCCCTACTCCCCCCTCCAGTCCCACCCTTCCACCCTCCTCCCCCTCAACCCCCCATCCTCTTCCCTTCTTTTTTTCTTTTTAGTTTAAGGTATTTCTTTTTTCCCCCAACAGCTCTCCCTTTCAGTCCAAAAAAATGGTTCTTTTTCTTATAACGATAAATACAATACAAAACAACAGAAATAAATAGGCCACAATTATAAGAGTTATATGGCTTAGCATACATTCCCAATGTCCAGTCCACATGTATTTGGCACCTGACTTTAACATTCTACTATCTAACCATCTCCATGAGTTTAAAGTTCTATATCTAACTCAGCTTTCATACTAACTTGCCTCACAGTTTTAAAAATATCTTCTTAGATCTAGAACACCCTCTTGATTCCTAAACAACTCAAAATTTAACTATGAGACTCTAGCTGTCTATTCTTCAACCACCTCAGAGACCTGAGAGGGATAAAAATATCTGATTATATAGGAAGTGCAGGGCCTGCAGCTTCCAAAACTAAGAAATGACATACCAGTGGCTGCCTGGACAGTTCCCATTTTCTCTCCATACATTACAGCATCAATCTTCAACCATTTGGCCCTGTTTCTCTGACAGACATTGATTGTTGAGCAGGAATTATGAAGGACTTACCTACCCTGTCTTGGCAGAGCTAGGCTGTCGACTTATCTGCTTCCCAGTTTTGTCCTTCTTGGACAGCATTCTGTCTACAGTTGAAGCAAGGGGTTTTTCTTGCCAAGAGATAGGCTTGCCACTAATTCAACCATCTCCAATTGGAGATCCTTAGATGCTCATCTTCTACTTGGAGTAGAATAGGGGTGCTGTCAGGAGCTGACATGTCTCGATATCAAAAAATCTTAAGTTAAGAAAACATCTTTGAATGCCATATTTGCAGATCTCTTGAGGTTTCTGAAGACGCCCTATCTCTTATATTTAGATAAGCAAATATTGCTTGTCTCTTAGCAACTTGATTTCTGAGTAGCTTAGAAAATAACTGTGATAGACTGTCATAGTAACTAACAAAATGACACGTTTTCATGACTATTAGTTTCCATTTCTTAATTATCCTAAACAGTTTATGACAGTTGGTAGCAAGAGGCCAAAACTTGACATTTCATTTTTAAGCATTACTAGGAACAATACCTCTAAGAAGCGTTACCCTTAATTTTGTATCAATATACAAAGATCAATACCAATGTGGCAAAATATAATCTTAATTTTGTATCAATATACAAAGATCAATACCGATGTCATTTTTATAGTGAATTAGTACTCGCCAAAGGAAATAAACAGAAGTCAATGCATGCTATTCTCATGATTGAACACTATAAATCCAAAGTGAAAAGAAAAAATTCAGGTACAGGAGTTTCACACTATGATTTTGTGCATAAAGTATGTCCAGAGGAAAAAATACTTACATTACAGAAAATGAATGGATGTTTACATAGCACAGAGATAGAAATTGCTGTCATTTGGCATGAGAGATGCAAACATGTCTTAAAAATGACAATTGTTCTCTCCAGTTGAGTCAAGAAACTGGTGATATTTTTGTGAATTTGTAAAACATACAGCAATAAAGTAACTTAGAAATCATTGGTAGAAGGTTGGAGAAATGTCTTAGAGATTAAAACACTTGTTTTTATAGAGGACCCAGATTTAGTTCACAGCATCCTTGTCAGACTACTCACAACATCTTGCAACTGCAGTTCCAGGGAATTTAATGTCCTCTTCTTGCCTCCATTGGCACCTTCACTCACATGGGCACATATACAAGAGGTACACACACGTACACATAGAATAAATAAATAAATTTTTAAAATAATCACTCTTAGAGGCTGTAGTCAACCACAGTTACTTTTTTTTCAAAATGATTGCAAATTTTATTTGTCACTTAATTGATTCCAGTTTGAATTTTAGAAAAAAAAAATGAGCTTGTTTGGTATACTAAAATTGTCAGTGGAGTTAATTTTTGTGTAAAGATCAGAAGCTTTTAGCAATTACATTTCTCTGAAAGTATATCAATATATCAAATTGTTCACTAAATACTGATTACTTATACCAACCTTCAATAAGATACTATTTTCTAAAGTAAATAAAAAATTTCATGGTAGAGCAATGTTGTAGAAAAGACAAGACATGAAATAAGAAAGTCCTGCCTCTATGGATAAAATGGAAGCAACTGTGAAGGAGCAAAAGGAACACATCACACTTTGAGGCAATTACAGACTCTTGGCTGAAATTCAGCTTCAGGCTTATCTTGTAGGGAGGAATTTTTAAACACTTCAAAGTCCTACCCAGTGTTATAGCTGTCACCTTAATCTACCCCAAAAACATCCATTTCAGAAAGTTAAAGGTTTTTTTTTTGGTATACTGCTGAAAATTTCTGTAATTAAAATAAAATATAACTATGATGCCTACAGGGAATTTTTTTCTTTTGATATTCTGGGTAAACTAATGTGAAAGAAAAGTAACTTTATACCCCCATCTTGTAAAGCTGGAGAGTAAGGAGTTCCTGGAGATGGGTGAAAAGTGCCTTTAAAAGAAAATATGAGATTACTTATCAAGTTACAATTGTCATACATGTCAATGGTGAGCATTCATTTTCACCTAGGAGGAGATGGGGAGGGTGCAAGTATGACAGACTACGACTGGAGGATTCAAGAACCACAGGGTCTCAGAAGAAAAACATTTCTAAGATTCCGTTCTAAATAATTTTAGAATTATTTTCCTCGGGAGATAACTATCTGGTCTTTTTACTGATAGTTTCTGGATCTTAGAAACTCATTAAAGAGAAAAGCAATTTGCACTGTTAAAGTCTTGACGTTATTTACAAATTATTAGTGGTAGTTGGTAAAAAAAAACAACACCTATTTAACTGTCAAAAGTTTTATTTGTATGAATTGAGAAAACAATAAAGTGTATGGTTAGCTTGTTATTTTCATTTTGGAGCACAGTATCTGCACTTAGTGCTTCCATTTATACAATATAAGAACATCTTACATTTCTCTTCACATTCCACCTTTATCTTTAAATAAATGTAGATTAGTATATGTCTTCTCTTACATACCAATCAAAGAGGTAGAAGCAAATGTTCTGGATAAAGCCTTAATTAAGTAAGATATATGGAGCATTATGATAAGAGTATGCAATTTCGAATCTTGAGTGCTGTTTCTAAATTCCTTACTCTTTTCTTCTGGAGTCTAAGATACAGAAAGAAAGAAGTATTTGTAGTAAACTGTGTACCATACATACTTCTTAATATTTGCAGGAGCAAAATTATACAGCTCCCTCTTTTCTGGAGTAGCCAGTCCACTTATACATGGCTTTACTATGTAGTCTCTAGCATGGCTGAAGCCTTTCTAATTTAAGTAGACTATAGTCATGGATTCATGCTTGTGGTAACATAGTGGAAACCAATTATTTTTGTGTGGTATAGTATTTTAAGTTGTATACCATTTTAAGTGTTTTATGATATGGAATGTTCATATGAGTATGCAAGGGAGAACTTGGTTCATTTCTCTGAGCTGTGTATGAAAATGTGGTGAAGAAGGCATAGGAAATGGCCTGGTTTGGGATTATCTTTCCCATTTGGAGGCTGAGTGTGGATCTCTGTGAGTTTTACTTAACTTGACCTGATTTGCCCAAAAAGTATCCACAGCGTTATGTGCCTACAAGTATTTCTTTCTGCTGTCCTATTTTAGTATACCTGCTCTTACTGGTGACCTATTGTTCAAGTATGTGTGGTATAATTTATGAGAATCTTCATATCAGTGGTATTATTAAAATTTTGATTATTATATTTATTACAAAAGGCATAGAAAAGAAATGCCTCAGTATACTGATGTGTGTGTGTGTGTGTGTGTGTGTGTGTGTGTGTGTGTGTGTGTGT
>CAJQZJ010028836.1:204176-217062 GCA_907164525.1 Lophiomys imhausi | reverse complement strand
TGTGTGTGTGTGTGTGTGTGTGTGTGTGTGTGTGTGTGTGTGTGTGTATACCACACATAAATTCACAAACACACTCGCACATGCACAGGCACACGAGCGTGCACAAACATGAGAATAGTCATTTTCTTTGTTTCTCTTACAGGAAGTGTGAGCTGTACCTGATAAGAAAGGTGACTATGACAAAGGACAAGCCAGCATGCTACTTACAGTGCAATTCAGAACTGGAAGAAGAATGGAATGGGCCAATAGAAAGTCAGACAGAGCACTCTGAAAACAATTGAAGATCAGCAGTTGTTAAAACAGGTAGATTAGGGATTTTTGAATTGAGGAAAGTATCCTTCACATTAGCAAAAGCTCTAACATCTTCAGTGTTATCTCTTAACCTAACCACAGCCTGGGCTAGGTTCCCTATGGGTACTGCCTTATCAGCCACTCAGTTATTCATTCCCAGGAAACATAGACTAATGTAAATACAACCAAGAAAAAGAAAACCTAACAAATAGTCAAAACTCCTAGAATGTTCCCCTGGGCATTCAAGGACTGTCCTCTCTGAGCTTTAAGTGACATTCAGCGCTTGAAAGGACAACTCTTGGGGAGATTCTGGCTCACCAGAGTAACAGCATGTTTACTGGCTTCTGCTTACCACAGTTTAGCAGTTTCATTTTAAATGGATATTAATCTTGATAAAATATTGACTTTATTGTGGGAAGTGAAATAGTTTCCTATTCTGCCAATGAGATTCTATAGCAAGATTAGCTCTGCCTTTTTAATGAAAATTGCTCTAGAGAGTTTACTTTATGGGTGCTGCCTTATCAGTCATTCAGCTACTCATTCCCAGGAATCATAGATTAATGCAAATACAACCAAGAAAAAGAAAACCTCACAAATAGTCAAAACTCCTAGAAACATGTTCTCAAATTTAGGTGTAATAAAATGAAAACCTTGGATGTCATTTTTTTTTCTTTTTGGAGACAGGTTTCTCTCTACAGCCCCAGCTGTCCTGGAACTCACTCTGTAGACTAGAATGACTTGATAGTCACAGAACCCCTCTTGCCTCTGCTTCCTGAGTTCTGGGATTAAAGGTGTGTGCCATCACTACCCCATGAATTTCAAATTTCTCAGTCTCTAAATTTTCAAAGGTCTCTTTCCTCTTCTCAAATAATAACCCCAAAGGACTCTGTTTTCTCTCTTATTAATTACATACTTCCTGTACAGTTACCGAATATCCCCACTAGCTCTTATCATACTTAGGATAGACGTATGATTGTCTTCATGACTGGTGTTAAGAGATTCCTCTGTGAGAAGGTATTTTAATAATCAAATATATGAGATTGTAGGGGTCATTTGGGTTACCAATATTCTTTTGGCAAACATCAACATTATAGAAATGACTATATTATAACCACTTTCTCTTAAAACAAAAATTATACCAAAAATATGCTTTATGAAAATCTTACTACATTGTCCTTACTTTTCATTCTGTAGTTCCTTATTTGACTAGTACAGTCCCAATACTGATCTCTCAAAATTGCTTTTCTGTCTTGTGTCTATTCAATAGCAAATTATATCTGTTAGGTTATTAATTTCATATTATTTTCAGTATACTAAAATATCCCTATGTGCTTAAGGGACTTCTTGCATTGCTATTGGATGAGCTGAAGAGATGACTTAGTTGTTAAATGAGAATTTTTAAATTCCAACAGAATACAATCCAAAGATATATACGAAGTTGATATTTACATGTGAAGCAATGATGGCAGAAAAGTATCAAAAGTTTGTGTGTGTGTGTGTGTGTGTGTGTGTGTGTGTGTGTGTGTGTGTGGTTAAATGACTCTATGTTTCTACAGGAGCATACAATTTTGTGTGTTCAGTAAAAATACTGACAGTTGTAATACACAAGAGACTCAAATCTCACCTGAGGTGTTTCAGACAATTTCTTGGCATTGCATGGCATATTCAGAGAATAATGCATTCTGTGTGTTCAGAACCATGGCATCAGTGAAGCTGTGCCATGTCACACAGGTGACAACTGCTACCAGACACACCTCAGGTGTCTTTCACATTGATTTTGATTACTTTTCATCATCGTGTGTTCAAAGATCCTTTTACTATGACCAAAGTTTTCATAGCCCTCATATTTGATTCCACAATTTCACATTAGTCTACAACTCACAGTTTAGAAGCAGTGCTTGGTGGGATAATGAAATTGCTTGTGGATGTGCGAGTATTTGTGGACAAGGAGGAAAGGAGACCTTATAGAACTGCTCAGATACTCACTAGATGTAATTCAAAAGGCAGGTAATTTTCTCTAGAAACACTTAAACATTTAGAAGTAATCTTATCAACATCCCCAAATAGAAGCCATAAAAACAGGCTTCTACAAAAATGTAAGCTGTGTATTTTAGTTTTAAAATCACAAGGCCTAAAATCTAAGCTTTGAAACAAGTTACATAGCATAAAATCAAAGTCATAACTTTCCACCCTATAGCTTCATCTGCCTCCTAGTACTAGCTGTCAGTTTTTTTCTCTTCTATGTCTCTTATTAATTATACTTCCATATTTTTATACCTCCTTTTAACTCCAACTAACAATGCAATATGATGAAAATGGCCCTGGGTCTTAAAATGATATAGATATTATTTGAATCTAAGATCTGTAGCTTGTTGTACAAGCATAAGCTCCACATTCCATTTTCACATCTAAATGAACCTTCATTTTTATGATCTGGACTTTAGGTTCTTAAAGACACAAGTTGTGATTATTTTAAAATTAGAGAGAAAAAATATATTCTTTATTGGACCTTCATTTTATTAGTAGTTGGAAAAAAATAGTCCTGCTTTAACTCACAGAATTTGTGAGAATTAGTATGTTTCTATTCTACTTTCCTATTAATTGAAATTCTCAAAGTCAGAATCTATGTAGTGCTGCACTTGCATAGCAAGATATGTTATAGGCACATGGCTGGGTTATAGATTGGTTATTTTAGGGTGAGATTAAATCTTGGCTGAGTGTTTTGGAAGGAGTTATAAGTGGGGTGTGATATATAAATTTATGTTTTCATAAATGCATCCATCCAGTGAGATGACAGGCAAGTCTATCTCACATAAATATCCAACACGCTGAGTTCATGCAGTGAAGAAGACGAAGAAGACACCAGAAGATTCTCTTTCTTGCTTCGAAGTTATCAGTGACCTTACCCAATGGTTAGCTATTGAGATAGGAGAAATTCTGTGTTATTTTGGTAGTCTATTTTCCTGTTTTCTGGTATGTAACTATAGGCCACTAAGACTAAGAAAAGGAAACCAAACAAAAAGAATCAAATAAACACAAAAAAGGTTTGAAACTTCAGACATGTTTATCTAGGTTCATTTTGACAAATGGTCAGAAAACTTAGTTTAGTCTTACTCTATCCAAACCCATGTTAATGTCCTCTTTCATAAGACAGAGATATAAGAATGGTATAATTACTGATGGAAAATGAGTACAGATAAAATAAGAATAGTCTAAGCTCTAATTCAAACCTCAAACCATAGGCCCAACCCAAGAATATTTTAGGTCCATATAGGTTCAGATAACTCTGGACCTCTAGAAAGCATCCTTTTCACAAAGTGACACTTCTTTTTTTAATTTATTTTTTATTTCTTCAAGTTAAATCTCAATCACAATCCCTCCCTACTTCCCCCTCCAGTCCCACCCTTCCACCCTCTTCCCCCTCAAACCCCCATCCCCTACCCTTTTTTTTTTTTACTTTAAGGTATTTCGTTTTCCCCCCAACAGCTCTCCCTTTCAGTCCAACAAATGGTTATTTCTCTTATAACAATAAATACAATACAAAACAACAGAAATAAATAGGCCACAATTATGAGAGTTGTATGGCTTAGCATATATTCCCAATGTCCAGTCCATATGTATTTGGCACCTCACTCTAACATTCCACTATCTAACCATCTCCATGAGTTTAAAGTTCTATATCTAACTCAGCTTTCATACTAACTTGCCCTACAATTTTAAAAACATCTTCTTAGATCCAGAACATGCCCTTGATTCCTAAACAACTCAAAATTTAACTATGAGACTATAATTATCTCTTCTTCAACCACCTCAGAGACCTGAGAGGGATAAATATATCTGATTATATAGGAAGTGCACGGCCTGCAGCTTCCAAAACTAAGAAATGACATACCAGTGGCTGCCTGGACAGTTCCCATTTTCTCTCCATACAGTACAGCATCAATCTTTAGCCATTTGGCCCCATTTCTCTGACAGACATTGATTGTAGATCAGGAATTATGAAGGACTTACCTACCCTGTCTTGGCAGAGCTAGGCTGTCAACTTACCTGCTTCCAAGTTTTGTCCTTTTTGGACAGCAGTCTGTCTACAGTTGAAGCAAGGGATTTTCTTGCCAAGAGAAAGGCTTGCCACCAATTCAACCATCTTACAGTGGAGATTCTTCGATGCTCATCTTCTACTTGGAGTAGCATAGGGGTGCTGTCAGGCGCTGACATGCCTCGATATCAAAAAATCTTAAGTTAAGAAAACATCTTTGAATGCCATATTCTGCAGATCCCTTGAGGTTTTTGAAGATGCCCTATCTATGTCTTATACTTAGATAAGCAAATGTTGCTTGTCTCTTAGCAACTTGATTTCTGAGTAACTTAGAAAATAACTGTGATAGACTGTCATAGTAACTAACAAAATGACATGCTCACATGACTATTAGAATTTCTTAACGTGTCCCCTTAAGAAAAACAGAACAAGTATAGATTGCAAGGAACACTGCTTTTAAAGGCCTGGGATCTTAGCTGAGCTCCTCAGATCCCTTGCTACCTGATGAACAACTACAGAATTCAAGGGATGATGTAGAAAATCCAATTTAACACTTAATATTGACTGACTGGAAGAGTCCAAAACACTTTCAAATGGTAAGAAACTTAATCTTTTAAAAGAAATACCATAATGGTTACACAATATGTAACAACAAGACAGGTGTGGAATAAAACCACCAACCTGTGTACGTTTTTATTGTTATTTTACCTCTTAGCACATTTCATTGACTTTATAAGACAACAGACATTTCTTTCTGATCTGTCAATGATTTCTTATTTCTTGGTCAACTCTCCTACTTGTTTCTCTTCTACTCAATTTCCTTTCTTTTTTCCCCCTCCCCTTTCTTTTCTAACATATGTATCATCAAGGCCTGGATGTAAATCATTGTCCTAGGCAAGTTGGGGGAGTACTATAGCACCCACTGTTTAATTCAGAAAGTATAACTCCAATTGTTTACTGGGTGCCTGAAAGGAGGGGGCTGTGTAGCAACATCACAAAGCTTCTAAACCTTTAAATTTGACTTTAGAAGGACATGTTTCTTTTCTCAGTCTCTTCATTTTGTTCAGGCAATGCTTGCCCATTTTTTATTACTTAAGCACACTTGCTGAAGAGGTTACAAAGGGAAGGTATTGCTTACTCAGGTGTCTCCTTCCCTTAAGAACCCTTTTCCTGGGACTAGAGACAGGGTTCTACTGTAAAGAGCACTTGTGCTTGCAGAAGACCCAGGTTCAGTTTGCAATGCACACATGGTAGCTTACAACCATTCCCTAATGCCTGTTCCAGTGCATTGGATATAGTCTTCTGAGTTTTGTGGGCACTAAATGCCGAGCATATATATGACACTTATACATACATGAAAGTAAAATACCCATACACATAAAATAAATAATATTTTATTTAAAAAGAAACACACTTTCCTTTACCTGTACTTCCTGGAGTTCGGTTGACAACAGCTGCCCTGGCTATTAGCTCTCTATGTGGGCTCCAGAATGTGGTATTTCCAACATTTTTCAAATGTGCCTAAAAGGAAACAAAACAAAATATGACAAAAACAAAAACAAACAAAACAAAAAAAATAGTAGTCCCAGTGACCATGCACTCTTTTCCTCCTGTCTAAAGGGAATTAATTTCTGAATGAAGTCAGATGTCCACACCTAGTGCTGCTGCAGCTTCCACTTTGAAGTGTGCTGAAGTTAGAAATGACCACATTGTGCTTGGCTGTAGAGTTGAGGAATATCCCTTGGGCATCCAGGACCAGGTCAGGTCATGTCAAAGTTTGTGACACAGAACAATTATTTTTTCTGCAATTTGATTATTTCAGTAGAGTTTCTGTCATTATAATGAAGCCCTCTGACTAAAGCAGAAGTCTAAAGATAGTTCAAGAACATGGTAGTGTTAGGTAGTTACACAGGTGAATCCTTCCCTCATATTTGACTTCATCTCTCTATAAGATCAAAACTACCATATGGAAGTGGGGAGACTGGGGTAGCAGGGCTTTGCTGAGGTTCACTTAGAGAAATCTACTTCCTTCCAGTCAAAATGACAGAATCTGAATTCTGTCTCTGGTCCTGCATGGTGACATGATGTTTATTCTAAGATACACAAAACATAAAATTAAAAATACACATTACCCCACTCCCCTAAACACCCTATAAACATTAATCCACCTGTGCCAGGAGACCATACTCAAGAAATCTGATTCACCTGAAGACATGCTAAAGAAACAGAATTGTTATTTCCCTAATGAGATACAGTACTTATTACATACCCAACTGTGGTAGGATTAGGGATTTTGGAGGATTAGGGATTTTGAAAGTTTGGAGTCTCAGGTAAAAGATAAGGGAGGATCCAATTACACATCCAGCTTGATTATCATTGAAGGGCATACCTTGAAAGCCCACAAAGAGCAGATGATGTCATTCATCACACACTGGTGTGAAAGGGCGTGCCTTTGAAAGCCTGCCAGGAATTATGGCAGCAAAACGCCGGAATTCACACTGAGATCATTAAGATGCATTATGACACAAGGGATATGAAATCAGAAGACCACGAGGCCTCAGCCTCGTTCTCCTCCTCATCTTCCTCTGCCAACATCTCACCGCACTTCGATATATCACCGATTGGCTCCAACCTACTGGGAATCCACGCTACCGGAAAAAGTAAAGGCAGATCCTCCCCGGTGCTCCAGAACACTGGAAAGGAGAAATATCTCCCCTCAGAACTTCAGAGCATAAGGGAACTTCAGAGCATCAGAACGACCAAACGTCACAACTGAGTCCTTAGAGTCCCAGAGCATTAGAACGGTGAGCGGGCAATTTGGAACTTTTCATCTTGCAAATAATTGGGCCCAAGGACTGTAGAGGCAATTCTTGGATGACTAAAAGGCCACCACCACTTCAATGGTCGGAACAGATTAAATTTATAAATTAACCTTAGTATCTGACAAATAAGACTCACAGGCCTTAAGACTGAAAGACTTGGTGAAAACTAGCCACCCGTACGGATCCACGCCAAGAGAATTAACCTGAGAAAATATCCTTTTAAGAAACTTACATTAGTGTTACATTTGTTTTTTATAGATATTAGAGTATTTTAGGCATTAAGATATTCTTAGTTAGAGAATTAGGGTTTTAGGATTTAGGAACTTTAGACGTATTTGTTAAGTATTAATAAATATATAAGTATAAATAAAAATTTACTGTTACACCCAGTGATTCTGCTCCCTCCTTGCATTTGCTTGAAGATCTTCACTAGATTGCTACCTGCTTTTCTGAGTTGTAACTCAAAAGTTAACTCTCCTTTTCTTCTCTTTCTATCTCTTCTTGGGCTTCTGGCCAAAATCCCAAGCATGATTTTATTGACACTCTGGAAATTCTCCCTCTTTTTCTGAGGGGCAATTCTTTACACCATGCAGCTTCTGGCTGACCTACTTCCATTGCTGAATGTGCATGTTTTCTTGGAGCCTCACTGGAAACGGGCATGACTTCTCTCCCTTGTCTCCATCTCCTTCCCTTAGCCATCAGCGATAATTTGCAGCTGTTTCACTCTATGGTTTCTCTCTCAGACTCAAGTAAAATGGTTCTGGATGTTTCCCCAGAGTCCTTTTAAAGATTCTTTTATCAAAAAAAGATTAAGAACCCACAAATGGGAGCCCTAGTTCCCCAGTAACAGGTCTCAGGGAAGAAAGCCATGGTTTGTTAAGATGATCAAGAATTTAGTCACCTTTAGAGATGTCCAGTCGCTGAATTCCAAAGAAATCACAAATGATCTGAAATGCTGAGTTGACTTATGGTGAGAAGGACTTTGATTCAAATTTTGGTTTTGTTTTTTAACAGTTGACCAACTTTTAGGACACCATCACTTTACCTCTGTGCCCCATTTTCTCATTAAGAAAAGGCTAAAAACGTTGCCCAATGGGTGTAGTTTTTTTGAGAATTAAAAAGTGACACTTAAGTACAACTCCCAGAAGTCTGCACATCATGCAACAAAATGTTTCATAAACTGGAAAAAATAACTGGAAGCTGTTATTATTGATGAGCCTCTTAAGAGAACTGCGCAACTGCAAGTTCTGATTCACTTCCAATCTCTTTGAATGATGCAATCTTCAGATATAGCTTAAGCCTGGCATTTCCCCTCTGGCTGAAGGGTGGAGTGGCTATAGATTAAAATTTGTGCCCAAACAAGAAAGCAGTAGCTAACCTGAACTAATGTGAACTATAGTAGGGTGGCACCTATAGAATGACATAGTCCATGGAGAAAAGGAGTTGCTTGAAACTGATTAATCATAGGGTGATGTTTCACCTCCTATGACTGTGAGAGATGAAGTAGTTATATAAAGAGAAGTCTCATCATTGTGTCCTTGTACTTACGCATATTGCAATTAATGTGAGAACACTAGCTCCTTAACTTGTGCAGTCATTTCCCATATATTGATGTTATTCAGTCAATAAACATCCATCCCTAACAGACATAGATAAGGCATTGTACCAAGTACCATGGTGAAGAAAAGAGTTATGAACCTAGTACCCCAAAACTTTCTAGTCAATACTGTGTCCTCGGTTCTTCATCCCAATTGATATGTATTTCCAGAGGTTTTATCTATTGTCTCTACAACTATTTTGGGATTATTTTTTCTCAAACGTTGTCATCAAGAATTATTATTTTTTTATTTCTAGTATAGGCCACTTCTGTTTTGCAAAGTTCCTTTGAAAATTATAATAACCTACAAACTGGCATGTCTTACTTATACTAATGATTTCAATGTCAATTGCCATTGTCCGCTCTTCAAATCCCTATATGGCACAGTTACTTATACTAGCTGTTTGCTTGTTTGTTTTACCTTTATTTTTAGTTTTCCTTACAAATTTCTGGTTATATGTATAAGAATTATTCTTTCTCTTTGGACTCTTTTTAATTTTTTTTTTAACAGGGTGCCTGGTTACCATACTTAGAGCATATTAGAAAGAATTAGTGCAGAGAGCCAAGTGAGACAGACAATAGTTGCTCACATGCTGAATGAGTTATTATCTAGATTCTCTAAGTTTTTAACAATATAATTAGAACCCCTACATAAAAACAGTGTTGTGAGAAAAAGGCCCACCATTCTTTGAGTTTTGAGGATGAGAAGTTGGCACACCCCAGAGATGGTCGGCCACATAAGTAGTGGCATCAAGAAGAGAAGAAGGTAGGTGAAAGCTCTAATCAAATATTTCACCAGAAGAGAAGGTAGGTGAAAGCTCTAATCAAAGATTTCACTTATCTCATAATGAAAGCAAACTGTGTAAATATGACATTATTAATTCAGTGAATCACATATTCATGTCCTCATGACCTCGTAGGATATTAAGTTACAAGTAAATAGTAAGTCACCTGCTGGACTCTACTACACCCCGTACATAAAGTTCACTTTGCTTCCTTACATTAGTGATGGCCAATAAGAAAAAAATATCAAAGCAGGTGACTGTACATACATACACAAGTGTACACATACTTGCATAGATGTATACACACATACACACACCTGAAAGATTTTTTTTTAATTAAAGCAGATGGCTAAAAGAAAAAAATGCTTTTCAATTTGTGACTGTCATTAAAGCTGAAATAAGTCTCTCATCAGAATATATTAAAATTTCAAAACAAAACCCAGCTCAGGGTAGAAAAAAAGGAGACAAATGTTTATTAAAGATTAATTTTATTCTACTATTTAAACTAGGCTTCTAACATAGTTCTCTCATAGTCCACTGTTTCATATACTTTGGAGTGAGTCATATAGGGAGTGTTTATAGGATTTTAGAAGGAATGGAAAAGTTAACTGGTTTCTTAAGTCATGAAGCTAATGAATGATAACCTGAATCCAAATCTCATTTCTCTGACTACAAAACCCATGCTTTTCCTTTAATACTGAATTGTACCAATCATAGAGGTATAAAATTAATTCTTATCATTCAGAAGATTGGGGTCAACTTAGCTTAGAAACAAAGGTTACAGAAATATTCCACATGCCATTTCTAGTGATTTCTCTATAATGCTACATCTAGTAAAAATTAATGAGAATCTTCTGATACTTTTAAAAATTACTATTTTGGCCTTCCCACTGTAGGATACATATTAATCTGTGGTTTTACTTTTTCTATCTATTTTATGTTTAAGGTCCATTGTGCATAACTTCCTATTGTTTTCTTTTTGCTATTTATCATTTGTTTTGTTTCTCTCTCTGAAGTTTCAAAACATAGTTTACATATAGCAATTATTGCTGAAGCTTTACTATAAATTCTTGGGTTAAATTTTTATTATACTTATTTTAATCTTGTCCTTTTTTAATTCCCACTGAGTAGGTATGATGATATTATATTTAACTCCATAGGAGTTAATTAACTCCATAGGTGGCAGTGACTGGGGAATCTCTGTGACATCAAGATCAGCCAGCTTTATGTAGCAAACACCAGGTCAGCTAGGGTTATATAGTGAGATCTGTCTCAAAAAATAAAATATAAAATATAAGACAAACACCAAAAACAACTGGCATCTCTTAGTCCATACCCTAGGCTATTTAAATGTGTATCTTCAGAGCATCATTAGTTTACATGGACACAATCAAAACTCAGTTACCATACACTAGTTAGCTTACTTTCCTTCAAGAAAGTTAAAAATGTCAGAGACCGAATTCAGTTTTACTTTGTTATGTTTCTTAGCTGCTTAGAAGTGAATATATTCATTTTGAAATGGTTTCATGACATTTACGTCCAAACTTCTATCCTATTTCAGCGATTAGGTTTCCAGGGAGTATTCCATCCTACCCTGCTGGCCTGGTTGGTGTAAGGCCAGATGGATGTTGAGAAGGGGAATGACCATGAAGGAGCATTCCCTTCTGGCTATTTCAATTAGCTAAAACTGAAATACCCAGTGTTCCAGGGAAGATGCCACACAGGGGAAGGCTGAGTGCTTTGGGACTTGCCATCAGAGCCTGGCATTCTTTTTCTCCCATGTCTAGTGTACTCTATGTTCTTTCATAATTATAAATGTATGTTTCCCATCACCACAAAGACTTCTCATTGCTTAAAGGAAAGGCAGCTTCAAAGAGCTTAAATTGTGAAGGGCAGGCCCCCTCTGAGATCTACTATTGCTCAGGGGTAAGTCTAACTCATCCACAGTGATACCACTGGCCAGCTTTGCTGGCTGCATCCCACCAAGTTAAATTGGCCTGGGGCTTTGGTGGTTTCAGTTTTTGAACCGAGCATCTTTGCTTTTTTGGATAATGTAAATCTAGATATTGTCTTTGTAAAAATATCCTTTGCAGCATGTTTCCTTATTCCTTTAAAACTCAAGAAGAGCTCTAGCCTTTTATAATTCTAAATCTCAGGCACAAAGCATTTTTGAGGAGGCCATGCACTTTGATTGCAGGATAAACTTTATGGTGACAGTTTCAGTTTTAAGTCACTAAGAATCAAAAGTAAAGTGCCACACAAAAGAAGAAAGGACACCAAAATATAAGTTTAAAATATGGCATTCTATAAAAGCACTCAGAATGTTTTATCTTTATAACCAAGCAATCTGAGAAAAAAACTGAGTTGTATTTTTAATTATCTTTTTTTGAACTCCAACAATTACATTTTACAGACTTCTTCAGGACAGCTGCTCCTAAGAATGGAATCTCGTCAGTCAGTAACTATAACATCTGTACAGCCATTTGTAAGGCACCATGCTAAGCACTTTTTAAAGGTAACAATCATATAATCCTTTCAATGAATATATGGCATTTTTCTATACCTACCTATTCTTGACTGTGAGGATTTTGAGGTTTGTCAAGATTAAGTCATTGACCCCAAGTCATTCAGCAACTGTACTCTAAGCCAGGTTTAAAGCTATACCATAGGTCTTAACAGCTTTGGCTTGTGACTTTTATAGTATGCTGTGATGAACAACCTATCTTGTGTGAAGATAATATTTAATATAGTTTTGAATGTGCAAAACACAGCACCCCTGCATCTGGTTGTACTAAAAGTTAGTCGGCTTGTTGGTCTCTAATCTAAATCATATCTCCACAAAGGTGTCTTAGCAGTGATGTATCAGTCGAACTGATTTACAATCCTTCGGAAACATGATCTTTCTGAATTGAGATAATAAAAATAGAGTGGGTATTGTATAATGAGTGCTTGGGTGATTGGCAAAGAACATTCCCAGCTAATCCTCTCACTAGTTGTCTGTCAGGTAGTACTATTCCCATGTGGCATGGCAGTGATTGGGGCCTTCAGTGATTATGAAACTTGTTGAGAAGCACATGACAAAGGGTGGAGAAGCAAAGAGAGTTGATTCCAAATTTCATGCTCTTAACTATAACTCGTCACTTGATTTGCACTAGTAGGAACATAAACACAAACAGAGCTACCTGTCAATCATATTCATTGCACCAGCTGTTTAACTGGGACAGAGCTATAAATTATTTCTTATCCTCACATGTCTTTTCTGCTAAAATCAACTTTCCATGTATTAAAGTGACCAGCCACCACGCACGCACACACACACACACACACACACACACACACACACACACACACACAC